>OX376372.1:78185605-78475605 GCA_947369275.1 Nemotelus nigrinus
ATGATAAAGAATTGAAAATGTTGAGCCGTGTTTGGGTGCTAAGTGCCGAAAATTAGGCAAGGATTTTTTTTCAAATTTTGATTTGTCATTACTTCTGACAAAAACTTTGGATCATCGTGAAGTTCGCAGAGCTTATTGAAGTTGGCTAGATAGGCAAGATAGTGCAGATAACTCTGAGATAGATTGGCAAGATAGTGCAGATAACTCTGTAGCTACGGCAGGCTTCTGAAAAAAATCCTTCAAATCATTGTCCCTCCTGAAAAATTTTTAATTTTTGACAAAAAATTCAAATCATTGAAAAATTTTGATCTTTGTCCATCATGTCAAATTAAAATTTTTAAAATTCCGATTTGCACAAGAACGGCAAGCCATCACCAAATTACCTCTATTTTCAGCACTCAAAACTTCTGTTCACGAGAACTGACGACCGGATTATCCGATCATAATTAAATTTACAGAACATGTTGGTATTAGCTAGGACCAGGTTTGATAGAAGTGATTTTGAAATGCGGGCAACCCTGTGGCAGTGGTACCATCTTGAAAAATCACTGAGAAAAAACAGCTTTTTGGCCTATAACTTTCGATTCAGCCATCAGATTTTAACCAAATTCACACAGTACTTGGATCATATTCTATGTAACATTTGCTGAAAATTTGGTTGAAAAATTAGAATAGGGCTGCCAGCTATGGTCATTTTTGTCTCCTAAATCTTGCGAATTTGCTCAGCAAAATAAGGCTTTTTCCCCTATAACTTCCGGTCCAGTCATGAAATCAAAACGAAGTTCATGCAGTAAATGGACCTTATTGTGAAGTAAATGTCGTAGGAATTTCGTACAAAAATCATGAAAGGGCTGCCAGCTATGACCATTTTTGTAATTTTGTGGAATTTTTTTACTGAGCGATTATGTCATTAGATTTGCAAATGGGAATGGTCCTGCAATGAAAATTAACAACAAATATTAACGCTTTAAAAAGGGTGGTAGCCCTAAAATTCTTTTCACCCGTATACCTTCCAGCGCAGTGATTCAATCGAAACGAAATTTACTGGTTGGGTTTAACTTAACGTGAAGCAGATTTGGTATATATTTAGCTTTGCTGCTGACACAGAGTAACCAGCATTAGCCATTTTGGTAAATATTGCACCAACAGATGCTTCAAATTACATACTCATATGCAAAGCATTTGCAATAAAAATAAGATACCAATTTTTAAATTTTAGAAGTTTTGAACATTTTTCGGATGGTAGCCTCAAACAACGTTTAGCCGCTGAAACTTTCGATGAAATCCTCCGATGAAAACGAAATTCAAAGGATAAGTTGATTTAAGTATGAGCTTGTTATGATAAATTTATTGCTGCTTCGTTGGGAAAGTGTTGCCAGCACTGAACATTTTCATCATTTGTGTTATAGTTGAGTTTTGTTGCTCTGGATAAGGAATGGTTGATATGATTCTACAAAGAAGTGTATTACGTCTTTCCACATTTTTTTGTCACTCAAATACAATTTCTTCAAAAATTAATTTTCTAGCGGTTCTGATGCGCTAGACTTTTTTTTTGACTTTTTTGATCCAAGAAAAAAATGAACACACTGACACAAACTGGCAAATTTGGGGGAATATTCTCACGGTAAACAAGAAAATTGAGTACACACACACGAACTGGCGAATATGAGGAATATACGCCCATCCTCTCACGGTAAACAAGAAAATTGAGTACAAACACACAAACTGGCAAATTTGGGGGAATATTCTTACGGTAAACAATAAAATTGAGCACACACACACACACACACTGCTTGGAATCAGAACGAGATAACCGAAAACCAGACAGTAGAATTAATTCGAAAAAGTTGGCTCTTTGAAGCTTACAGCTGGCTCTTTGAAGCTAAAAGCTGGCTCTTTGAATGCGGCTCTTTGGCAGTATGCTGTCCCGCACGCGCATAATGCTTTTCAGATAGAAAAGCCTCACCCTTACTTCTTGGCAAGAAAAAAGAGCACTAAATTAAAATACAACAACTTTGTTACCTAATGCGTGGAAGAAATTGAATTCTGCAATTGATCTATGCCAGAATTCATTTAGAAATAATTCATTTGGTTAAATTGGACACGGATGCTTTAATGGCGCTCGACTGAACGTCTCAAAGCGGATTAAATGACACTTTTCAATAAAAAATGTCTGAGCCCTAGACTTTTTCAAGAAGAAGAACCAAGAAAAACGGCTGCCGTGCTCGATGATTGTTTAGACCATTCTTGCTCGCTGTTCCATTCCATCCTTCACTTCCTTTCCAGTGCTAGGTCCAGCAAAAAACCACTCGTGTAAGCCGACTCTAAGAGCGTCCACACACGGGTCGACTCGTACTCGAAGCGAGAACGACTCGATTTCGAAACGTCATAGGCATCACATGCGAAGTAGACGACCCCATCCGCAGACGGTTTGCTTTCTACTCGAAGTGATTGCGTTTCAAACTAGAAGCAAGGCAAATAATTAATGTAGATGACAAGAGACTCCATATAGGAATGATTTAGTTTTGAAATATTGGTTAATTGTTGAAATATTATTCAATGCGGTTATATTATATGTATATTTGTAACGAAATATTCAATATATAAGTACATAAATATTAAAATATTCGAAAAGTTTATGATGAGTAGTTCGAGTGATGAAGAAGACGCTGTTATATTTTATTGGTATCATCGGATGAAACAAAGGTCAATGTAAGCTTTTAGTAAAAATATTATTATACCAAAATTTATAATGCTTGGTAAACATATGTTACATAGAAAAAGAGTGTGGGTGCATCCGCATACAGAATGGAATTTTCGTTGTCAACTTTTTGTAGGAGCTAAGAAACTACAAGAGAGCGATTAAAATATTTGGCGTTCTTTGAAAATAAGCAATAATCTACAGCTAATGCTTTCTGGGATAATTTGGAGATTATTAATATGCACTCACTATGGATTACTACCAGTAATAATGATTCAACCTGTATTAAATCCGATAAAATACACCTCCACTAATATTCCGATAAGAGTATCTCAGGGCCCGATTGCATTCAACTGATATACGTCTCTCTTGAATCCACACCCTTATTGCATGATTGCAATCATCGCAGATGACACTGCTTTATCATATAAGAATGGCAATCCCAATCGAATCATTAACAATTGGCAGCAACATTTAGTGTCCACTAAAAGCTTTTCCAGCAAGTGGAAATTAATCCTGAAAAATTTCAAGCTTGTTTCTTTATTAGGAAGCTATATTATAAACATTTCGCTGTTTCCTAGACTATTAGTTATAGCAAACTGCTGGTTTACAAAATTTTAATACAGCCTATTGTATAATATGCCTCTCTGGTATGGTATCTTTGTCCATAATGACAAAAAGGTTAGGTTAGGTTAATAAAGAGGGCTGCCGGGAACGCGGCTTGCATTAGGCAACCAATTTGGGCCCATTTGCCACCCTCCGCAGGCTTATTAGAGCTGCCAAGTGACCGCTTCGTCAAACTGGATCAGCTGACTCAGCTTGACGGTACTGGCCACCTCTGCTAACCCTTGAAAGTGGTAAGAACCAAAAATCTTGAAGCGTTTATTATTTAGGGCCGAAGAATCACAGAGAGTATGCTCGATGGTATCCTCTTCCATCTCGCACCTCTTGAATAAATTGCTGAATGTCAGTCCCATTCTGTTCGCATGAGACGCGGTAAGGCAGTGCCCTGTGAGCAAGCCGACCGTGGCTCTCAAGCGGTTTCTGCTGAGCTTGAGCAGTTTCCTGCTTTTGCTTAGATCAGGTAGGTGATGGCCATAATGTCCTGGCCACCCTGCAGTCCAACCTGTTTTCCCATTCAGACTTCAGTTTAGCCCATATGGCAGCACCAAATTTCCTTGTGGCGTCAGCGATTGACCGTGGTACAGTGATGCAGGGGCTGTTGCTAGCTCCTGAACCTTTCCTCGCCAATTCATCGGCTTTTTCGTTGCCCATGACCCCACTATGCCCTGGCACCCACATAATGCGCCTTATATGCCTTGCCTTTTCATTGAGAGCCACTCTGCAAGCGTTAACAATTTTGAAGAACATCTGTAAGACGCAAGAGCGAGAATGGCTGCTCTGCTGTCGACGCAAATCGTCATTGATCTGCTTGATATTCCGCTAATGGACTCAACTGCCATGAGTATAGCATGTAATTCAGACTGAAAGACGGTAGCATGGTCCGACAGTCTACACCACAGGTTAAGGCTCAGATCCCGAGCCAACTCCTGTGCCCGTCTTTGACCCGTACGTGTAAATCCAGGCGCTCCCATCGGTGGTAGCTTCCTTTTTCTTCCAGTCTGTTCTTGTGGGTATCTTGACCTGGAAATTTCTGCCAAGATGTATTATTTTTATTAAAAAGGCAAGATTCAGTTAATTTAAAACATGCACCTCAAAAATTTTTCAAAAAGCCTCCGTAATTTAAACCAAACTCTTCCACAAATTCTCACTTTTTCTCATACTCTATTTTTATTTCTATTATTTTTATTCATGTTTTCTTATATACACACACATCTCTCCATTGCACAATGCACATTCGAAATCTAAGCAAAACCAAAGAAAAATCTAGCTTAACTGCATTCTGTCTAGATCTTATACGTGCCACCTTCTTTTCTCTCTTTAAGGACATAGCTCAGATAATCCACTGCATAATATTCCCTCGATATATGTAAATGGCTAATGATCTATATAGATGAATGTTCAACATTCACGGAATGGACATGCGGTGGTTTAAATGATTTCGCAAAACAAGCAGATCTAGTTAGTACAGGGCATTTCAGTATATTTCACACTAACATTAGAAGCATTAACAAAAACTTCAATGAGCTTATTTTTACACTTTCCGACATTGAAAACAGATTCGATGTATTAGTTTTGAGTGAATGCTGGAATGTTGCAAATCTTCAATGCTTCTAAATAAATGGTTACACGGGCTTCAAGTCTGAAAAAATATTAAATCAAAACAGCGGCGTTGTGATTTATGTTAAAAACCTACATAGCGTGAATAACTTTGAGGAACTAAATTTTTCTGGGGCAACAGCATTATCGGTGGATATAACATTATTAAATAAAATTCCCATAAAGATATTAGCCATATATAGATCACCAAGCCACTGTGAAAACATTTTCCTTTTTGAGCTTGTTGACTTGCTACACAAAATCAAACATGAAAACGTTGTATTGCTAGGCGATATTAATATTAACTTGCTAAATCTTTCTCTAAGTGAGTACATAAACTCGCTAAATGAATTAGGGTTTCGTTCATATGTGAATCAAAGCACTAGAGGGGATAATTGTTTAGATCACATATTTTCGAACATAAGACCTGTGCTTTTTGGTTCCATCGAGTCAGCAGTGATTGACACGGGAATCACTGATCATAAGAGTACGGCTCTACTTTTAAAATACAAGTCAAGGGAAAAAGCTCCAACAGTTGAAGAGCCAATGATCACCAGAAAAATCAGTTTTCCTCTATTGATAGACCTTTTAGCCAAGGAAACCTGGACCTCAGTTTTGTTTGCTGGTAACGTAGAAGAATCTGCTCAAGCTTTTCACAGTACCCTCTGCACCGCTATTGACAGAAGTAGCACATCCGTTCCTGAAAGTAAAAAAAATTGTCGTAAACTTAAACCGTGGATAACTGCCGGACTTGTAAATTCCATAAGAACACGTAACAAGCTAGGAGTAGCACTGCGAAATAATCCCAATAACAATAGTTTAAAGCTATATTTCAAAAAATATAGAAACAAATTAAATCACCTCATTCATATAACGAAGGCTAATTATTTTAGAAAAATTTTAGAAAACTCTGAAAACGATGGGATGAAAGTATGGAAAGCAATAAATTTAGCAACAGGGCGAAAAAAGTCTCTAAGCCACATATCCAATATAAAAACCGACACAGAATTGCTATCAGTTAAGGATAATGCAGAACAAATGGCAAATACTTTCAACCAGCACTTTTGTAACATAGGGAAAAGCATGGCTCAAAAAATTACCATTTCAAATGATCGTATCACAACTAGCGAATCAGTTCATTCTGCATCGTCAGGAATGATTAATTCTGTTTCTGAGGATGAAGTCATTTCAATCATTGAAAATATGAAAGGAAATTCGAGCTCGGGATTCGATAACATCTCAGTAGGATGCCTCAAAAAAATTAAAACTTTTATTAGCAAACCTCTAGCACATCTCGCTTCACTCTGTTTTGATTGCGGAGTTTTTCCGCAAATTTATAAAACGGCAATTGTAACACCAATTCACAAGGGTAATAGGAAATTAGATGTCAGTAACTACCGTCCAATTTCTTTGCTGTCTAACATATGCAAGGTTATAGAAAAACTTGCAAAAAAACGTTTAATGTCATTTTTAAATAGGCGTAATTTCATAAATGAAAACCAAATCAGAACAAATTATTACAAAACAAAATGGCGGCCGCCCCAATGGATCCCCGCAGCACCGCCGAAAAAAAAAGCAAATTGCGCCTCGTAAATTCCTGGACAAAATAAGCATCTGTCAACAAAATCCCAAAAATATTTCATTAGTTTTGAGTATAAAAGACTGCACGGGCCTAAATTTAGAGCCCTAAAGCGATTAAAAAAAATTTGGTATACTTTTGAATCAAAAAAATGAATCAAAAAATTTTTTTCAATCAAAAAAATGTTTCCCAAATTGTCAAAATTTTTTTTTTTGTTCTAAATTTAGGCCCGTGCAGTCCTTTATACTCAAAGCTAATGAAATATTTTTGGTGATTTGTTCACAGACGCTTATTTTGTCCAGGAATTTACGAGGCGCAATTTGCTTTTTTTTTTCGGCGGTGCTGCGGCGATCCATTGGGGTGGCCGCCATTTTGTTTTGTAATAATTTCTTCCTATGAAAATGTTAACTCTTAACTTCAATAAAGATGCATGTAAAATTTCAAATCGATATCTTGTATAGTTTTTTTTTGGTAGCTGTTTAAAAAAATAGTTCATTTGAAGCAGTTTAACAGTGGACTAACCCCTTAATTTCTTTTGCTGATGATACAGTGCTTTTGATAGAAGAAAATAACTGGAATGAGGTAAAAGTTAATACTGAATATAGCCTTTGCTTACTGAATGAGTGGCTTAGAAATAATTCCCTTACCTTAAATATACAAAAAACACAGTACATAGCTTTTGCTTCTACTCAACGTGGGCTACCAGAAGGACTAAATGTAACCATTCATTCGATCAACTGTGCATCTGGCTGCCTTTGCCCTCCTGTGCAGAGAGTTACCAAAACTAAATATTTGGGCGTAATCGTAGACCAACATTTAAGGTGGGATCATCATACTGAAAATGTCATAAATAAGTTAAGAAAAATAATTCCTGTGCTTCGAGCTTCGTTCTTTTCTGAGCAAGCAAACAATAAGAATGTTTTACTTTGCTTTGATACACTCTATTGTTCAATATGGAATTGTTGCATGGGGCTGTGCATCACAAAATGCTTTACTCCCGCTGAAAGTTATACAGAAGACTATACTCAAAATCTTATTACACAAGCCCAGACGATTTAGCAGTGAACAACTCTTTAGTACAATCAATGTTTTAACAGTGGAGCAAGTCTATCAATTATGTACGGTGATACAAACATTTAAAGAATTTTCAGCCGGTAAACTCCAAACCAATACAAATAGGACGAGAGGTGGTAGTGAAGAGTTCTTGTTACTTCCAAACCGTATGACGCAACTAGGTCAGAGCCATTATACATATATGGGAATAAAACTTTTCAATAACTTGCCAAGGTCCATCAAGAGAGCTAATAATGTAGAAATATTCAAAAAAAAACTTAAAGAATTATATTACGGGAGTTAGCCATAAATTCGCTTCCTCTCTCATCATTCGTAGTTTTTGGTTTTGCTTGGTCTTGAAATAATAATATTTTCCTTGCTTTAGCTAGCGGTGTGTTTTCATTGAATTGCATCTATTCTAACTTATTTTATATTTGTTCTAGCCATTAAAATGTTACTTTTATTTCTATTATTTCCAGTTTTTTTTTCTCAAGGCTGTGCGAGTTTTATTTTACTGTGGCTAATATTTTGAAAATTTTGGTTATCTTAATAATTTTGTTTTTAACTTTAAATATTATTTATGTATTTATTTTATAATGAGCTGGAAGTCGTTTCTTTTTTAATTGTACAACTTTGAAATGAAAAATTATCTTCAACTCCTCACTCCTAATACAAGGTTCGTTACCTTAAAAGGAGGAGTAGTGTATTAAATTGAATTGTGTAATTTACTGTCATGATATGGAAATAAAGCACTATATTAAAAAAAAAAATAAAAAAAAATAATCAATTTTTAAACCAATCATCATTATTATTAGCAAAAAATATGCCAAAATCAAATTTTTCATAGTATATTTCAGGCTACGTTAAAATTCACATATGAGGTTCATACTAGTTTCTCCTAAATAATTCTTCCGTATCAAACAAATTTTCTCCTGCGATGCAAGACAAAATCGTCCAAATTGAAGAAGAAGCATATCAAATTATTTTCAATCAAATAAAAATCGTACAATATTTGTATGATTATATCAAAATAGTAGCCTTTGGATAGATAGTCGTAGTAAATTTAGTAAACAATCTCCAGCTTCACATTGGTCGATCCTGTTATTTCTCTCAACAGCGAAAAAGACATTGTCTGGACTGTTCAAAAATCTTAGTTTAATTTCCCCATATTTTTCGTTTATTGCTATGGCGATCGAACTTTTATTGGTTTTGTTTTAGTGAGATTATGTGTAACAAGATATGTAGCTCACCCCTATCAAAAGTACATTAAGTTATGATGTCAATGATTGTCAACGAAAATCTGTTGCAGTAAATGCACAAATTTAAATGAACATATCAAACATCACCATAAAAATTGTCAGCATTCGCATATAGAAGACAGCTTCTTTTAGTCATGATTCATAAGGTTGATTTACCAACAATTCATAAGATTCGTAAACCGTTTACTAATGGCAATTATTGGTCAAAAATAATAAGACAACATTTTATATTCTTTTAATAACAGTGTTTGAAAATATAAGGTTCGATTTTCATAATTCAGATACTTAACCACTAATATTTTGAAACATTTGACAAAAAATTTGTCAGTGAAAAGAAAACAATGTGTTCAATGAGACTCAAAGTTTAGCTTTCTAAAGTCACAGAAGCAATTTAAAACGACTAAATTTTTATAAATGTTAAAAATGTTGATTTTCGGCAAATCTTGGGGGAAAATGGTGCAACTTAATTATGTCATTGAAGAAATAATTTTTTTTAAATACAATGGATACAAAGTGCCTCAGTATTGATCCAGCTGCTTACTTCATAAGGTAGTGATTTGTTCAGAAAGTCAGCTCAAAAGCATATACACGATACATATGGGCAAAACAATCTGTAGTTTAAAATAAAAATGCAAATTATAGCTAGCAAGCTGAGTGCTAAAAATCCAGTACGTTCAGTTTACTTTTAGTAGCGAAACTGATAAAATGAAAGCAATTAACATACTCGGATTCTTAATTTCCTGCTTTCTGTTCTATGGCTCAGCTACAAGAGGTGAGTTCGTAAATTCATCAAGTATAAGTGCAATATGCACAAAATTTAATTGTATTTCGTTAAGGGTGGTTCAAATATATTGATATTATGTTCCAAATCTTTAATAATATGGTCTCTTTTTATTGCTTCCTTTTCCGAAGTAGTAAAATACGTTTTTTTTTATTTCAGCCGTTTGTTACTTGCCTCCAGACATAGGTTTATGCAGAGCTTGGTTTCCAAGGTATTACTATCGATACGAAACTCGAGATTGCTATAGGTTTCACTGGGGCGGTTGTGGTGGAAATAGGAATCGGTTCGAGAGCATTGAAGAATGTCGAGCCTATTGCGCTGTTACTGCGGAAGTAGCTGAAGACATTGAATGAAATTGATTGTAGTGTTACTAAAAATGTCTGCATTAAAACATCATTTTTTGTGTGTTTTCATAAACATTAAAAGCATTTTATAATTCGGTTCTTATATGACGTGTATTTTAAATACTTTGTGCTAAGTATTCTTTCGCCAGCGTCACTAAACGCTATTTTATATCAAATCTCGTTTCAAACTGTTTGCTCTCCCATGCTACGCAATATTCGATATATCATCCGGATTCTCGGATTACAGTGTTGCAACTATGTGGCTTGATACTTTTGACCGAATTCAGCAGTCTAATGGAAATATCATGGCTGTTAGCACAAATAATAATTTGTCTTTGTCTTTGGTGCATATTATGGATACTTTTGTTAGGGGAGAGAGATAGCAACAGCAAGAAGCATTCTGTCAACTTCCATGGCTCTATGGTATACAAATCAATCAAGTAACCTAACGCCATATAATTTTGGATTTAAGTTTCGAACGTCACTCGCATCCGATCAAATCATCGCGCAAAAATTCAACTCATAAACTTGTTCAAAATCAAGGAATACTTTCTTAAGAAAGCCACTAAAAATTCAACAAGCCAATTATCAGTTAGCTCTCCCAAAAACAGCTACTACTGTTGGGTCTAAAAGAGAATAGTTTTCGCAAAATAAAAATCTAGGGGGAATTGCAAACGTCTAAAATTGTTAAATGGTCAACTTTACTTGCAGCAAAGTCATGAGGTATAGTCATTAAGTTGTACCATGATACTCATAGTATAAACAAGACTAACGAATTTTTCTGATTCATAACTAGTTTTTTGTAAATGAATTTTGTTTGAACTAATCTTCAAAGTTACTTCTTATATTTACCGAAACTTCTCCTAATATTTACCGACGGGAGTGTTGAAGGGTTTTTTGCTGCAATATCGATTTTGACTTATTTTTTTAGCATTTTATACAGTAGGTAGGTCCATGACTTGCTAAAATTTAGATATTCTAAACTTTTTCGCAGCGACGAGCGTTTTAGTGCGTTTTGAGATACTCCTATATTTCCAAGCAGTGTAAACTTTTGTTTAAATAAATAATTGGAAATGAAAACTTATTATGTTTTAAGCTTTCCTATGATACATTTTGAGCCGTGTGTGGGTGCAGCATGCCTAAAAGTAGGCAAGGATTTTTTTCTTCAAATTTAGATTTGTTATCTTTTTTAACAAAAAACATTCGATCATCGTGAAATTTGCAGAGCGTATTGATGTTGACAAAACTTTAACACACATGGATTTTCAAGATTGTGTGGGTAACATTGTAGCTGCGGCAGGCTCCTAAAAAAAAATCCTTCAAATCATTGACCCTCCAGAAAAATTTTTGATTTTTGACAAAAAATTCAAATCATTGATAAATTTTAGCCTTTTTCCATCATGTCATGTTATCCGATCATAATGAAATTTACAGGACGTGTTGGTATGAACTAGGACCAAGTCTGATAGGATTAATTTTTACATGCGGGCAACGCTGTGGCAGTGGTACCATCTTGAAATACCACTGCGAAAAAAAACAGCTTTTTCGCCTATAACTTCCGATTCAACCATCAGATCCTAACAAAATTCTTACAATATTTGGATCTTTACTTAAGTAACATTCGGTGAAATTTTGACTGAAAAATTAGAATAGAGTTGCCAGCTATGGTAATTTTTGTCTCCTAAATCTATAACTTCCGGTTCAGTCATGAAATCAAAACGAAGTTCATGCAGTAAATAGAACTTAATGTGAACCAAATATCGTTGGAATTTCGTACAAATATCAATAAAGCGATGCCAGCTATGACAATTTTTGGAATTTTTTGGAATTTCTTTACTGTGCGATTATGTCATTAGATTTGCAAATGGGAATCATCTTGCAATGAAAATTAACAACAAATATTAACGCTTTAAGCATTTGAAAAGTTTTGAGGCTGGTACCCTAAAATTCTTTTCACCCGTATACCTTCCAGCGCAGTGATTCAATCGAAACGAAATTTACTGGTTGGGTTTAACTTAACGTGAAGCAGATTTGGTTTATATTTTGCTTTGCTGCTGACACAGCTGGTTACCCTGTGTCAGCAGCAAAGCAAAATAAATATTGCACCAACAGATGCTTCAAATTACATACACATATACAAAGTATTTGCAATAAAAATAAGGAACCAATTTTTAAATTTTCCGAGTTTTGAACATTTTTCGGATGGCAGCCTCAAACAACGTTTAACCGCTGAAACTTGTGATGAAATCCTCCGATGAGAACGAGATTCAAAATATAAATTGACTGAAGTTAGAGCTTGTTATGGTAAACTTATTGCTGCTTTGTTGAGAAAGTGTTGCCAGCACTGAGCATTTTCATCATTTGTGTTATAGTTGAGCTTTGTTGCTTTGGATAAGGAATGGTTGATATGATTTTACAAAAAAGTGTATTACGTCTTTACACTTTTTTTTGTCACTCAAAGTGAATTTCTTCGAAAATTAGTTTTCTAGCGGTTCTGATGCGCTAGACTTTTTTTGTATTATGTATGATCGGATAGCTTCACAAAAATAAATGAGAAATATTGCTGTAATATTTTACAAGTCGAGTTTTTGATATTGTATTAGGAATAGACACCTTTATTTATCTTCAGAACGGATGAACAATTCTTTAATTTTTATATTAGTTGAATATCCCAAAACACGTCTTGTTGGTAGAAATTTCAGATCATTGGAAAGCCTTCAGGCATTATTCGACGAACAAAAGACGAACAAAAAACGGACATGAAAACTAAGAAATTTGGGAGCCGAAAATTAGATAGCCAGTATTGAAATTAATTTTACTAGGAGTCAATGGCTTCAGGACACAATGCAGCGGAAAGCGCAGGTCTATAGAACATCGCTGTCTTCTAGAATAAATAAATAGCAACAGCGTATAATCCGTTCAAATCTCAAAAGTGCTATTTTTTGAGGAGAACTTTGTATATTAGCAAGCTGGTGTAACTTTTGAGCATGTTTCATGAGCATGCTTCTTTATATTCTTGTATTGGAGCGTAGTAAACGTTAGTAGTTTCCTCCGCCAAATGACAAAAGTGATTGAAATAGGTTTTTCAGATATTCAACTAAATGGTTATGAGCGAATATTACATATTACAGATGTTTTGGAGCGCAGTGAGTCAAGAATATAATAGGCGTGTTTTTTTGCTCCAATACAGAACAGAATAGAACAATGACGCAAAAAAACGATCCATCACAAAACAGTTGATGCATTCGCTAAGACTGACATAGGTTGAAATATTATAGCAAAAAAACACGCCTAATATGTTACTGTTCATGTAAGGCTGTGATTATATGTGTGCATAATATATTCATCTTTATGTGAAAAATAGAGCCAAAAGTGAAAAAAATTTGAACTGTATCTATTTGAGCGAGGCAGATTAAGAGCAGTACTTAATTTACACAAGTGACCGTATTGCAGTGCTCTTTAAATAACTCATTGGGCAGTGACCAGTTGATTGGTATTACCAGGGGTAAATTTTTCATAGTACATGCAAGGAAAGAAACAGAATTGTTCGAATTTCAATTTGAAGTATGTGAGTTTCAATTAACATTTGCTTAAATTATTAACATTTGCTAAATAGCTTTCGGGGTTTCGCTTAAAATCGCTTTTTCTGGGATTTGTAATCGTTTTGATTCATTGGATTTATTTAATTATTCTTCAAAACTGAAGAGCATAGTGGAAATTCCGATGGACATGATTTAAAGCTCCATATTTTTTGAAAGCATAGGAGAGTATTTCAGTAAGATGTGTAGTGTTTTACATTGGAAGTCAATGTATAAACTTCTATGGGAATTTAAATAACTTTTTCTGCCGCTAGAGCATTTACTGTATTCAGTAATTCCGCATTACAGGATTTACAAATGCAAAGTCGTTTTGGATCGTAGAGCTATTTAGTAATATGAATGTCAAAATTTTGCTGCCGAGTCTACTTTCCTGACTTCATTCCCTTAGTGTAATGATTCCGGTTACCTCTCCAGAAGAGTAAGATGTTCTAGATAGTGCTTTGAACCAGAATTTAAAGAAAAGCAATATCATTCTGTCGCTGAGCGGCTTTTATATATAGAAGCTTAATTTTCATATAATGTTCCTAATTAAAAGTTTTAAACAATATTAGTAGCTTCCAGATAAATGTTCATTTACAAATCAATAAAATAGTTAAATTTTTCTAATTTATTCATTGCACTTATTGTGTATATTAAAACGCATTACAAACCTAATCTTTTCTGGACTGCTCTCAATTTCAGTGCCGTCCGATAGGCCGAAAATCGTACTTCATTCAAATCGGCAAGCGACTTCATCAATTCGATCATTTCGGGATGGTCCCAGTGAGTAGTTTCCCGTTCGTGACTGAAAAATTAAGAACAATCAATACAAAAACCCCGAAAAGTTTTACAATTTCATGCATACTCAATGTAGTAAGGCACATTTGCAGCAGTCGTTGCACGTTCCCACGGTGGTTTAACACTCTGTCCCAGGTTTGGCAATGGTCCGATAGTACCGCTATTAGAAGTCGTTCGGCCATCCTCGCTATTGCCCATGGATTGATTTGCACCAGCGTTCATCAGAACTTTTTGTCGTTCGTCCATCGCAATTTGTAATAGCTTCATCCTGGAAAAAATAAAAATCGATTATATACACGAAAAACATCTTTCGAAAAATAGCCAAATGTATTTATTTCTCAAGCTTCAGTTGATAAATTTGATTCTTATCGAAGTGCACTTCATCTATTTTTCACAAGTGTGAAGTGACTGGCCCTGCTTTCGAAATACGCTAGTGTGAAGGTACAAAACATTTAAAGTCAGACTTCTAATCGCCTTAGCTCATTCATTACTGGGACAGTTTAGATCATCTGAGTTTGTGGCGCAGTTAAAATTACAGGTACCATTTGATAGAAGACGCTTAACCTAGAGCTTTATAGTGCGCTCGAGTGTTGTTTTCTTTGCAGATGAATCTGCAAATTTACAATTCAATTTCTGGGCTTTCGTGCCACAGAACTTCTCTGTTAGGTTGAACGAATGGAAATGGATGTCGGGACTTTGCTGGAATTCATGATTGAATTCATGGGAATAACAAGAATACGACAGTGGGTGATAAAACTGATGATATCATGCATATGAATTACAAACTATGATAAAATCTTCAAACTTATAGTATTAAATATACATCATAGGCAAAAAACGAACGAAGGATCTAAATTAATTAAATTACTTTCCCCAGAGTACCGAAAGATTTTTTTCACTTATTTTTTCACTCATAGCCACCTATCTATCCTCTATTGTGAAAGATTTTTTCTGCAACAATAATCTTGTAACCCATTCCCACAATACATAACTAACTACTAGAAAATATGCTATCCTACCAACCGCAAATCTTTTTTAATTACATAAATTTTTTATCATCGCTGTGCAAATAAAATCATGTAACTAACTTAACGTCATATCCTGGCGCTCAGAAAGCCAAAATGCAGCAAAGATGATTCCTAGCGAGAGTGCTGCAGAATGATGATGAGATGCTCGAATGGATGAATGAATGCCAACCAAAATGGTATGAAGCCTGGGATTATAGAAGTCCAAGCCAGGAGTGTAAGAGTCCCCATCCGATAGCCAGGACTGTCTCTCCAGTGATTTAGATGCAAATCATTATTCGAGCGTTCCACGTTTATATCCAACGAAGCAGCGTAGAAGGCTAGCAGAATTTTTACTGTGAAAATACCATTAAGTGATACTTCATTTATTTGTTTCCTTCTCTCAGGAATTCATGCCCAGGAGACTGGAGATAGGACTGGGTGTGACAGCGAAGATTATGGCGACGCAATTTGGATACATTAACACCAAATAGCGGATGTTGGGAATGAGAGCATGGACGCTTGATCGTAGCGACAACTGACGCGACGCTGATGTTAGCAAAGCGTGGCGGTAATGTAAAGCTGTTGCAAATGGATGAATTACAGAATTTAAATTAAGTTGATGGATGGATGTTTCCGGAGTAGCTATCTTCATTTTGAAGCCTTCGTTTCAGATAGCTGCCACAAAATCTGGAGACACGCAAGGCCTCGAAAAATACGGATGAGCATGAGCATGTACATGTTGTGGCAGATTAAACGAGAAACTGTCCATTTGTAGGTCGTACCTTTCTCGATAAGTAATTAAGACTTTTAAATGAATATGTCAATCGTGCTCTAAAAGGATTTCGTTGCATGGGTTTTTAATTGAATTTCAGCTTAAGGTTTATATTTCATAAAAGAATATAGCAACAATAATAAGTTATCGAAAACTTTCAAAGATATGATGTGATGATACTTTTTATTGCCTTACTTCAGTATGTTTATAGCATTTATTTGAAGGATGCTTTTGGAGCTTATCAAAATTTAAGTGAAAGCATTTAGAACTTATATGTATAGATGAATAGCTCTCGTGAAGACGTTGAGTGTATGCAATTTCTTTGAAGTGATTTTTTTCATCCTTTGACGAACAAATAAATTATAATTTTTTTCCGGCTTCGTGGTGTATTAATATATTTCCATGCACATAGCATTATGTAAGCTCGAGTAGTTTAGTAGGTAGAGAACTAGCTCCTAATGCGTGGGATCCTTGATTCAAATCTAAGCTTGGACAAGAAACTGCGCAACGAGCTTTGAGTTTACCTAACTCGGAATATACACCTGAATTAAATAAGCGATAAAGGGAGTCGTACAACTAATCACTCCACACTCGCATGCATTGATTGTAAAAAAAAGTCCTATGTAGTCCCATGTAACATAGCGCGTAGTCTTATGTAACATAGCACAGCATTTATGGTCGCATGCACTATGTACACAGTACCCTAAGCTGTAAATATACCAAAATGCCAAATTCCCATGCATTATGGGCTTTTGTGCTATGAACATAGTCTCAGCTCCTATGTTACATAGCCCCAAATCCTATGCACACAATCTCGGCACATCTCATGAAAATAGGCATAATAACATTTACTTTTCAATAAGCTCGTGCAGTCAGTGGATAGAACGTCAGCCTTTTACGTATAGGGATTAGTATTCGAGCAGGATTTACATGTAAAAACAAAAAAAAATAAAAAAAACAAAGCACCAGTATTGAAAATGAAAATCTCCAACACCTATATTTGTCAAAATACCGAATTTGTCAAAAAGGGTAAAATTTAAATTTTATTTCAATTTTTATCAGGGCATTTAAGTCTACAATGCATGGCATTGGAAGCTATAATACATGGATATGTAAGCTATAATTTATACTCATATCAATTTTTCGCCATGCATTATGATGCCAATCCTGCAATGATCAATGTATATAGCGCTAGAACTACAGTTGGGAACAAAACTCTCCATACACCCTCAACATTTCATAAATTTAGTAGAAAATGCAAATATTTATGAGAATTTTATGTGCAACTTTACTGCAAATGTATTTTTATTAACATAAATTTAAAAAATATTAAATTAATTAACTTATAACCGTAAAAACACAAAAACAAACAATATTCAGTAGGGACAAAAGTGCTCATACATTTTGTAATTGAACTAAAAATTTCACATTATTCAATATAATTTTATATATCAATATTTTGTTGGGCCGCCGTTGGCATCTATAACAGCCTGCAACCGACGTGGTATTGAATCCACCAAATTTTTAGTGACTTCCGGAGTTATTTCTACCCAGGCTTGTTAAAGCGCAGTTTTGAGTGCTTCCTTGCTGCTGGTGTGAATTTTGGAGATTTTTATTTTTATAAGCTCCCAAATATGTTCAATGGGGCTTAAGTGTGGCGACTGAGGAGGAGAATACAGCTGCTTTGGTGCATAATAAAACCACCAGTTCTTTACAAAGCGTGCAGTATGTTCGAGATCGCTGTCCTATTGGAATATCCAATGCCGGCCAAGACCAAAATTGTCCACGGAAGGTTGCAAGTTTTCTTTTAACAGTCTTTTGTAATAGTATTGGTCCATAATACCGTCTATAAAGATCAATCTACCAACCCAACCAGCTGCAATTCCTCCCCACACCATCAAATTGCAACCGCCGTGTTTTACTGTTGGTATCAAATTCTTCAGTTGCAATGCTGTTCAATTTTTCCGCCAGATTCTTTCTTTGCCATCATTACCGAACAAGTTGAACCTGCTTTCATCAGTAAATAAGACAGTTTTCCAGAACTCTTTAATCATTTCCCAAATACCGCTTTGCAAATTCAAGTCGAAGCTGCCTATTCTTTTCAGATATTAGCGGTTTTTTACGAGGAACTCTACTTGCATATCCATCGGAACGTAAAGCTAGAAATACACTGGCGTCACGTCACGTGAGGTCACGTGCCGTCACATCAGCTGACCACACGTGTGATAGATCTGCAGTACCATTTTGTATGGTTAGAAATACACTGGCGACACGCCACACGGCTCACGTGACGTCACGTGACCTCACGTTTTTGATAATCTGCAAATTCAGATTTTTGAGCACACGTGACAGCACGTTTAGCCAATATTTTTACCGCATGGTATTTGATTTGATTGAAATGTATAAGGAAAGTGATTTGTTGTAAATGTATAAGCATGAATACTTGTGAAATGGCGAAATACATTGATGCTGGTAAATTGTGGGAAAAAATTGTAACAGAATTTTTATGTGCGCAGCGAAATTTAGTTAAACCTCAAACCGTCGATATGCAATTGCAACACACGTGAGCTGCTAGCATGAGACAAGTGTATTTCCAAGCGTGAGCTCATGCCTCCACACGCAAAACGTGACGACACGTGAGGTCACGTTACGTGACGCCAGTGTAGTTCTAGCTTAAGACTCTTCAGATGGTTTTAGGGTGAACACACTTATTTGAAGTATTAGCGACATGTTCCGCCAGTTGCCGACCGGTGTTCCTTGGGTTTTTGTCGACCTCTTTTAAGATCATGCTGATATCCCGCCTGGAAAGTTTCTTTGGTCGTCCATTTCTTGGCTTATTTTCCACCGATCCTGTGTTTTTATGCTTTTGAACAATGTATTGGACAGTGGCATGGGGTAAATTAAACAAAACACCAATTGCGCGGTATGATTTTCCATTTCTGTGCTCAGCAATAATTAAATTCTATTAATTAATATCACAGATTACTAAAACAAACTAATCATTAGATCGTATTCACGCATTTCATAGGAATACAACGGTTCTTTGAAGAAAAACATCAGTAAAGCAATGCAATGAAGACCAGAGTACACTATCTGATTAATGTACGAACACTTTTGTCCCTACTGAATTTTGTTTTTTCTGGTGTTTGTACGGTTATAAGTTAATTAATGTAATTTTTTTTAAATTTATGTTAATAAAAGTACATTTGCAGTAAAGTTGCATGTAAAATTCTCATAAATATTTGCATTTTCTGCTAAATTTATGAAATTTTGAGGGTGTATGGAGAGTTTTGTCTCCAACTGTATATAAATTATGATCTCTGGTGCTATGCTTTCAATTTTTTCAATTAAAAAATTAAAAATTATTTAACTCCTTGCCTATAGCAGCAGTTTAATGAATCTGTACGTAGCTCCTTATATCTGTGAAAACCAGGTGTTTGGAAAAAAAAAAGTATAGAAAATAGTCGTGTTTTTGACTTTGTCTTCGACTTTGCAAATTTTGGCCCTTCGAAGCACAAAATGCTTAAAAGTAGGCAGATTAAATCATTCCGAGATTTAAAGGCGTCATGGATGGGCATAGAAAATGTGTTTTTGATGAATATGTGGCAAACCATATAGCTACGGCAGGTCGTCATAGTAGTCTTAGCACTAAAATCCCTCTCGTACCTTGGCTTCTTTCATATGACGCATCCAATTGCCTCAGACTAATGCTGGCTCCTCACTGTGGGCCATCATGTGGCCCATTGTGTAGACGGCCGATGGCTTGCAGTGGCCGACAGTGGCGAAGCATGGAAATGGCGATGGCCGAGGATGGCTTTCGGAGCGGTTTTTCGCACACATCAAAGCGGGCCGTCATGCGCAACCGAAAAAATTATGACTGAGCCATCTAGCGGCCCAGTGTGTAGAGGCAAATTTGTGATGGTGACCATAATTGTGGCAATCATTGCGACCATTGCAGTGGCCGATGATGGCCCACAGTGAGGAGGCAGCATAACCATCGTGTACTCCAGCAAAGAAATCAGAGCAACGATGCACAATCTTCGTCAACAGAGTCAGACCAGCGTTTTGTGAGCTATTCCACTCGCTCTTCAGTTTTTCAATCGAAGACCTTTTTCGGTTCTCGATGCTCGTTCTTTCGCTGCATGGACCAGCCTATTGCAGCTTCTGCAGTCTTACGATTTTAGCGATATCTGGATCGTTAAATATTCAAAATTCATCAAAGCTCGTGGTTGCACTTTATTCGCCGTTGACCTCTCTCCCGTTTTGTTCCAATTATTCGCATAGGATCCGTCTTTCGAAAGCGTTCAACATGTTTGCGAATGCTTATGTAAAGGTCTATCTTTCGCGTTCATAGCTCAAAACGCATGGAACTTATTTATAAAGCTAGTCTTCAGATAGTCAGAATGGAATAGAAAGATTTTTTAACGAGTTGTATTCTTCGTTTTGCTTCATCAGTTTTATTGCATTTTGCTGCCAACTTCGCGCTTCAGTATATAAAAGTGAACACATTTTCTAAATTAAATCGTCAAGACCTCTATTTTACCAGCTGAGGTCCCGTTTCTTGTTTAATTTATGATTTTAGTTTTCGGAAGGTTGACTTTCAGACCTACTTCTTTTGCTTCCTGATCAAGTTTCAGCAGAAGTTTTTTGGCGAACGTGGCCGAATGCGGAAAAATGTTAGTATCATCCACGTAGGCTACCACATGGCATAGATTTATAAAGAATCATACTCCTTGTTTACTCAAAGGCAAAGTTGGACAGTAGACGGGCCAGCCCACCAATTTGTTTCAGTCCGATATTTGTGTCAGTCAGATAGTTGTTGATTATGTTTTTAATGTTGTCGGTGGCATCGTCATTTCGGTAAGTCGAACTAATTTTCTGGGTTGTCAAAGTGCAACATTAATTTATGCTTTACGTTTCGATCAATGCTATCATATGATTGCTTAGAGTCTAAAAAAATTTGGTAGACGTGGATGTTATATTCCTAGCATTTTTCGTGTATTTATTTGACTGTGAATAGTTGATCAGTTATTGATCGTTTAGACTTAAAGCTTCCTTTATACTATCTTTTACTTTCTAACATTTTCATCAACATTTTATAGGACATACAAAAACGCGATGTGCCTCTGTAATTTTTGCGCCATAGTTTGTTTCTTTTTTTTTTTTGGATAGGACTTATGATGAATTTGCGCCGTTCCTGCGATACATACTCTTAATCTTGGATGTGCCGGATCACTTTGTGGATGGGCTTCGTGGTGAATTTGCTACAGCATTGAAATAATTCAACCGGAATTTGATCTATGCTCGGCGATTTATTATTTTTCTGAAAAATACCAACGACTGATAAATTTGCTGTTTTGTCTTCACAGGCAAATGAAAATTTCCGAAATTCCTCCTTACACAAGAAAGCATTTGAACATGTTTTTTAACCGCCGAAATTTGTGTCCGCGAGAGCTCTTGACCCGATAATCATTTCCAATTGAAATTCACAGAATGAATTGGGTTTAATCAAGACCAGGTTTGATAGAAGTTTGATTAATATGCAGGCAACTCTGTGGCAGTGGAGCCATCTTGACAAATTGATCGACAAAATTGAAGCTCTTTGGTATACAACTTTCGACGAAATTTACACAGTAGGTTGACCATTCTATAAACCAAGTTTGTCAGAATTTTGATGCAAAATTAGGATAGGACTACCAGCTATAATAATTGTCGCTGTTGTGTTTTTAAAAAAAGATGCTCCCATATAATTTTCAAATGGTTCGAATTTAGTGCCGGAAAGCAACAACCAATGTTGTCATTTCCAACATTTTACAGTTTTTGGCCGGCGGTAACCCTTAAACTATTATACTTCTATAATTTCCTACACAGTTATAGGATCAACACGAAATTCACAAACTGTGTTGACCTCAACGTGAAATAGGTTTGGTAAAATTGTGATGCTGACAAATGGTTGCCAGTACCATGCATTTTGGTCACTATAGCAGAAACAAATGTCACCTTTAAATTTTCATATAAGTTAGGTTGACAATTAGTGTGGCAGGCGGTTGATAAAAACCTACCGAAAGGCACACATCGGTACAAAAGACGCCTATAATTTATCTTCTTTAGCGACTTTAATCAGGAAACCTTCCGGTTCCTTTGATAAACTGCGCTATTTTTTTCATTTTTTCAATTTTGGAAATTCTTCCTAGCAAACCCAAAGCTCTTTCTATCCCTGCAAATTCCAATAATTTTTTTTTTTTAAAGAAAATACACAGAGTGTGTTGATCTTGACGTTGAATGCAGCACTAGTAAAGTTTTGGCAGAGCCGTACATTTTCATCATTTTCATACTAGGAAATGCTGTCAGAAAATGTTCATATGATAAACAATCTATAATGAAAATATTTAACACTTAAATTTTCCGAAATTTTGAAAATCTTGAGACAAGTAACCCTGCAAATCTTTCAACCACATCGCTTTCGATACAGCCGTCGGATCAAATAAGGACCACTTTTAGTAGTACATGTGCATTAAGCCGTTACACATCGTTTGCAACAGGTTGAATTGCGACTCAGCTGAGAGGATGGCTTCTATATTTTCTGCACTTCTTTCCCAACTCCTTTAAATGTTGGTGTCCTTGCACCTACTTTTTTTAAGAAGAGGTTTTTGGTTTTTGGGTAGGCTTCCTTGACCTAACACCCATTTTGTCGAATCTTTGGTCATCTTTAGTCCGTACACTAAATTGTACTCCGTTGGCTTTGGTAATTTCCTCTCTTATTCTCGACGAAGATTTGAATTGCTCTCGTAACGCTAGCCTGGCCAAATAACGGCCGTTCTGGGGTTTTACTGATTTCTTTCTACGACCTCTACTTTAACTCGCTAAGCTCTCACTATTGTTGTAATTCAAAAAAACTCTAGCGCACCTGAACCACTAGAAATACTAATGTTTCATGAACAATAGAAGATTCCAGCAGATTTTGAATGCATATTCTACTACACATGCTCCAACCTGTTTCGAGGGTTCAACCACTTTGATGTTAACAATGCATTTAAACTCATAAGGTGGAAAAGATTTCCGGGCTACCACTTGCATAAATTTAAAGATTTAGGAAAACCAAACACTACAAAACTTCGAAAGTTACATAACATAATATAACATAAACAAAGCAAATGCTCAGTGCTTGCAACATCAAAGTTTCGCTAGCATCAAAGCCAAAAATATACCACACCTGCCTCACATTGAAATCAACCTGCCCTGCGAATTTCGTTTCGATCAGATGAATGCACTGGAGGATGTAGGGGTACAAAGAAAATTAGGATTACCACTCGACAAAAGTTTCCAAATTTCCGAAAACTTAATATTGGTTGTTTATTGTCACTACAAGGTTATTACTATTTCAAATTTTTACGATAAAATTGCTTAATAAAGATATTGCAAATAAATACAAAACCAGCAATGGTTTTTCAACCAGATTCCTTCTGACTAATGACTATAATAAGTTCCATTTATCATATGAAATTCGTTTTGATTTCATGACTGCGCTGGAAGTTATAGGGCAAAAACCTTTATTTTCCTGAGCGAATTTTCAAAACCCAAGAAACCAAAATTAAAATAGCTGGCAGCACCACTCGAATTTTTTAACCAAATTTCCACCAAACACGGGTTAAAATAAGGTTCAGCTGATGTTCGAATTTCATGAAAATCTGGTATCCGAATCAGAATTTATGGGGCAAAAAGCAATTTTTTTCTGTATAATTTTTCAAGATGGCACCACTGGCACAGTGTTGCCCGCATTTCCAAAACGCTTCTAACAGACTTGGTCCTACTTAATACCAATACATTCCGTGAATTTCAAATGTATCTGATAATTGCTTCGTGAGTTCTCGTGAATAAAAGTTTCTGATGCTTCGAATATAAGTAAGTTGGAGGAGGGTTACCGTTCTTTTCCGATGTGAAATTTTAAAAGTTTTGCCATGATTCTATAAACAAAGCATAAGATTTGTGTATAACTTGGTTTTCATTGTAAAAGACTAAAGTTTTTCAGGAGCGTCGATGGTTTGAAGGTTTTCACTTTCAGTGCCTGCTGTAGCTGCAGGGTTGCCAGCACGTTCACAAAAAACTACAGGAGTCTACTAATTAGTAACATCAATATATCCTTTAAGCTTCATAATGATCTGATACTCTGGTCAAAAGTTATCGCAAGTCAAAAATTTTCAAGATTTCCCAATCTCGTTTTAGGTGCCTAGCGCACACATGGTGTTAAAGATTTCAAAAATATTATCATATTCACATTTAAAACACTTTCGAAATTCATTCCGTAAACTTTATTTTTCAATAGTTATTTGTTGACAGAATAATAGATATATATAAAATATCACTAAAATGGCCGCCGACGCGAAAGGGTTAAAGATTATTAACATTTGGTGAGACCGGGCACTATTCTGCATATACACCAATGTATCATGAAAATTTTAGTTCAATCGGATGGCGCGTTCCCGAGATTTTTTCACTGAAATTTTTTTAATGGTATATATTTTTGCCCAAAGTGATTTTAATACTAATGTTCTTCGACCATTAGTAAAAATACAGATATGTATGTATATGCACTGTTCACTCGTATGAAGTCTGGATCAAATGTTAATTTGCACATAAATTTTACTAGAGATAAAATCGAAAGCTAAAATTTCGCTAATGATTTCATCAAATCAATACGGAGTTTTAAAGTGATATTGATCAGTAATAAAAGATTGTAATGGAATGTGCACTACTACGTTATCAAGAATTTTGAATTGACAGTAAAGTGTTGACATTTAGTTAAGAGTGAAGATGCCATCATCAGTTGTTTCTGCAAACTTCACAGTTTTAAGCAAAAGTTTTTCTTTAATCGCGAAAATAATTTAGATGAATTTTAGTTTTGTGAGAAACCAAACAACATATTTATTGACAGCCATACCATTAATTTTGGCACGTGAATGCACCATTGTGAGGAGCTCCATTTAACTTATCTGTGTCCATAATTTTACTGCTATCATTCGCTGAGTTCGATTCAATTTTTCTTCAACGAAC
This sequence comes from Nemotelus nigrinus, assembly GCA_947369275.1. Taxonomy (NCBI): domain Eukaryota; kingdom Metazoa; phylum Arthropoda; class Insecta; order Diptera; family Stratiomyidae; genus Nemotelus; species Nemotelus nigrinus. Next base: position 78,210,749 of record OX376372.1, read on the forward strand.
CTCCGTACTAAGCTTTCCAGTCTATCAATTGAGCAATTTTTGGATTTGATATACGATTAATTCTCGCCTTTTCTTCAACGCATAATTTTTTCAACATCGATATACATATGTTCACACTTTACCCACAAAACGTATGAAATCAAATCGACCATTATAGGACAATCTACATATTTATACTATATCGAATACATGCAGCTAGAAATACTAGAACAATGTCCTGGATGTAACTTCAGACTAAATAAGACTTTTCTAGAAATTTCGTATCGCGTAGAATTTATCGTCACAGGGTATATATAAATATTACAATTTTCGCTGTTGTACCTACTCAACATTTGTCATGTTCAAATGTTCAGTAGCTTGATTTGCTAAAAAGCAATTATTTTCGAAGAAAAGGAATTTTTATTTATTATCTAAAAAAAAAATTAAACTCACCTCGTATTTAGATCTTCCAATTTTGAAAGACAAGGCGTAGGTACAAGAACGCGATTGGCCGTAAAGAAACCTTGTTGTTCGTTGCAATCATCGAGTAGAGCACAAGCTGTAGTCATTTTATCCCGCAATCGTTGCAGATGTTGCATTTGTTCGCTGGCCTCGTTAACATTATTGGGAACGGTCCAGGTCGACGTTGTGGTTTCCGCTGATGCAACACGCGAGCTTAGATCTTCGAGAGTCTTTTGGAACTGTCGCATTTTCTATGGGAATAATACAAATATTGATTAATACTAGCTGGGTCACAGAAGGTGCTAAGAAAATGAATATTTGGTGAGTAGAAAGAATGGTGATAAGCATTGAATCTATTGAATTTGATTTTTATTTTAAGTACCCATAAAAACAAAACATGATGTTAACGTACATTCACTTCGTCTTGCATCGCAATCATACAGATATTTCGACGATAAAATATGCATCTATAATATTTGTTTATTTTATATTTATCAAGTTCAAGAATATTAACGATTACGTTATTTATATTTTTACATTCATCAAAACGAAAAATACTGGTTTGAATTACTGCTTAATTACTTTTCAAATGTATGAAATCGAGAGCCACTTATATTTATTGCTACTTCATGTGAAACACAATCTAGACAGCTACTTTAATTCTAAACAATTCAACCATAAATTCTGTTAATGACATGAAGCCTTCTTCGACTTGTCTAACATAATAAAGCTTCGCTACCCTCGACGTCGAGAGTTTTGTCTAAGAAGTCAATATTATTCGGTCATCGGTGGTGTTTTGTTCCCATTCACCAGTTACGAGAGAGAATTGCAGCGGTAGACCATGAATCGACGCTAGCAAATAGAGAAGAAAAAAAAAACGTAAAAATAAATACAATATCGTAAATTTCATTCCAGACGTTACAAATTAGCTAACCCAGATCTCTCTAATTTGCTCAATCGTTGAACGTATAGCAAACTTAGCTCCACCAAGAAAGAATGGATTCTCGTCGAACGGATTCAGAAGCTCAACACCAGGCCATCATGCCGTCGCTGGGATATCCAATTAAAGTGATATAAGAAGACATAGTGCTTCTGGGACACAACAATTTACTCAAGGGCCATAAAATTTAACAAAGGACAACGACAATTCTGCTGCAAGCAGCCAAACGATGAGTATTTTCTGCACATACAGCGTCAAAATCACAACTACAAATACCCACACTATCCACTGGTGCAGAAGTTTCTAGAATTCGGGAAATATAGTCATTGTTATTGCAGTCTTTGCCCAACACTGACTGTAAGCGGTACTGTTCTGCTGCAATGTGCTCGAAAGTTGAAATGGTGTAGAACTGGCGATGGATACATTCGAATTGCGCACAAAGGCATTGAACTATTTATTGAAGCCCGCTTGAGTTTACAAATTGGCATAAAAGAATTTCGATTGTTTATTAGCATAAATGCAGTTTGTTGTTGGTGTAACGGCTATTATAAGTCAGCTGTGACAACGTTTCATTGATATAACTTAATCGAAGGCACACTCCGCCCACTCTTAAATATTTATTTTATGTTCCATTACAATAACATTGATAGCTCCATATTGTTTTATTATCAGCTTGATTGGAGTACTTGAATGCGATGAATTATAGTTAAGACTCCAGCATCTGAAAATGTAACCATATAAAATTTACCCGAGCACTGAGAGCATTGCTCTGCAAAAGATTTCAGTATCGTTTAAAAACAATCTTCAAAAATAATGACGGATATGGGACCAAAATTGGAGATGCACAAATTTTCAATAGTCTTCGATTTCCCGAGAAATTTGCATAGAAAATCTTATGTGAAATTTATAAGGAAATAAAAGTACCAAGTACTACTTTCAAACAAAACAAAAAACAGAGAGAAGAGTGATATACTCTTCTTTGCGTGAAAAATTGCTTCTTTTGGTGAAAATTTCTTTTCGGAATTAAAATGCAGATGGTATTGACACCTGTCTCTACTCATTTCACGCCAATTTAATTTGTGCAGCTCATTCTTTCGAGCTTGAAAGGGATATTTGATGTCAATAAGCGTTTGAATTTGAAAATGGTATTCAACAAATGTTTTTTCAATAACGAAATCGATCGAAAATTGAAATAGTTGACTTTTCATCTGCCAGTAATCAGCAGAGTTTCCGCGTTTATCCATTGTCAAAATATTCACTGCAATGAATGACCAGATAATGGAAACTTTTCAACATTTATCTTCACGATTAAGTCAATACGAGACTTTAGGAGCGAGCATACAGCTCGTTAAGTAATAAGGTCAAACCTACACTTTGGTGGTATCGCAACTCGATGGCTGATACGAATCGTCATAAGCCAACATAATCCTTGTCAAAAGGGATCTAATAAAAAAAAATACAGCTCGTTGCGCCATATAATATAATTTGCAAAAAATTGGCAATGAAGTGTCGAATGTTGTCCCCAAGTGTCATGCTTTCTTTGATGAACGTTTATAAAACGGTTTTAGCAAAAGCATCTGGCATGCGTATTTCTGAAGATTTTGTCTATAATACTGCTACAGTAGCCGTTTTCACTCTTTCTCGAATTAGCAATCATGTTTTTTTTTGTTTAGATTATTAAATGCAAAGTTCATCGATGTACCGCTGAAGCACAAACTTAACCATTTTTAGGTTGTGGGTCCCATACTATGCACGAGCCAGTGGCGGCTCGTGTCTTTAAGACTCGGCGAAGCAGATATATTTTTGCATAGCTTTCCAGAATAAACAAGTAGGTATTTCAGCGCAGCAAATACATCAAAAGTTGCATTCAATTTCCAATTGCTTGACTCAGTGACTTTTCTACTCATTATGATCACCATCAATCACAGTAATATTTAAATGATGCAAGATTACAAATTACAATGCAAGATATTGCAAATTAGAACTATTTTTTTTTTTGACGAAAAAGTGAAAATTAATGGTCCTGGTCACCACGAATCTATAAAGTACTTTTATATATTCAAATAGTCTAAGAGAAAAATATACCGCAGTAGATGTTCTATGGTTAAATTCAATTTTCAAGACAAAATGAATTAAACCTTCGGCAAACAACGTGAAAATAACTCCTCAACCATACAAGGTGGGGTTAGATTTACCTCATAAAGCATTTTATCTATTCTGTGTATACATATATTAAACAGAACGTGCTCAAATACTTCTTTTTTAATCTTTGTATCAACAAGCAATAATAAAACACAATGCATTTATTTAAAAAAATACTTTCATACCTCTTCCAACAAATCAGCTTCATGTCTTTAAGATTTGGAGTTTAAATAACCTCACGTTGTATGACGAGCGTTAAAAGCCGCTATCTTTCTTCAATCATTCCAATACTAACTTACGCACTTTCAGCACAAATAAACAAACAGACAAATCAGAAGAATTTCAATCTACAGCAAACATTAAACTCTTGAGCTCAGTAATAAATCTATTACAGAAACGAAACATACAAATAACATCTTATGTTAAACAACGAATTGATTACACTATTCATACATACAAACTACATCCTAAGCTCAGTCACCCAAAGCATACCAGCTCCAAGTTCTGTAGCAAAATAGAAATCAAACAGAGTACGCTACAAATCGTGCTGCGTCCATTCACAAATATTTCTGGGACATTTACCGGCTGAATAAGCGACGGGTTTCTGATTTTCTCTACTCAGAAAGACGCGGTGAGCTGAGCAGCGTCCGCGCTGCTATTCGGGAACATTCATTGCAAAGTGTTTACGACCATCGATTGCGTGATGCTTGCAGTGGGGTGTATGCACACATCATGGTGCGTGCATTGAGGCAAGATCACTTTAGTGTTCTGTGTAGCATATTTCAATACGCTGCAATGAACTGAGCGTTCTGGCTTACAACGGTACGAGATGCTTGAGGTTTTCACTCCAAACGCAAGATATCCGATCGCGTTGCTGTAAAACTACTTGCAAGGCACTTTGGCTGTGAGAACTATCTCGTGTGTCAGATGAATAGTGTTTCGAGTTTCGTAAATTTTTTTATTGATGTTGGATACTAATTCATATAAAATCAATTGATTTGCTTTGAATTTCAATATGTATTGTTAAGCTATTTTTCTTGTATAGGGAATATTTAGCAAGGGAAGCACTGCTTCGTTTGCGTACAACGACGAGCCGCCCCTGGCAAAAGCTCATCACAAGACAAAGATACTGAAAAAAATGAGACCGACGACGAAATTCTGCGGGAAGCTAGAAACTGACAGAAAGAGCCTGCAGTAGGCAACATTGCGCGTAATAAATTTTCGTCTGCCGCTCAGAATGTTGACTTGTATTTTTTAGTTGAGAAAACTGAAAGCAACTATTTTATAGATCAGGTCATTATAGACTGTTCTAAAGTTTTTCGACGTATGTTCGACATGATATATGCTGGAGTTGAAACCACTGTGCGGTATAAATCAAACCATTAATCAGGTATGAAGTCTTTAAGGCTTACTGCTTCGTCGAGCATAAAGAAAATAGCTCAACAGTTTCTTTATGTAGGGAAGCATTGAAAAAGTAGGGGTTTCGAAGAAGTTTGTGTTGTCGGGATTCTCGAGAATCGAAATATTTCCAATCCCGAGCATGGGAAAATGCTATGATCAGCTAATTTTTGAGCATTTTGGTAATTAAGACGAGAAAAAAGAAAAAAATTTATCTTGTAATATAGTTAAAGACGACGCCTTCAAATGTGGCATTTTTAGATTTTGGTAAGTTTTCAAAGAACTACCTTTTAATAGACGATCTTAAATAATAACAATCTTCACTGGGGCCAAACTTAAATAAGCTATATGCCAATTTATTTTGGAGAGGAGAATCTTCACTAGCCTTTCTACCTTCGAGACGCACTTCTATTTTGGAATGTCTCAACGCGAAGGCTAAAGGTAGGTATCCATATGTTGCATTTCTTCCGTTTCGTATCCCTGTTGCGTAGCATGCACTAAAGGGATACCGTGTCGACACTACTCAATATTCCAGTATCATCAAAACGATCTGTTGCGAAAAACTCGACACGCAGCTGCAACGCTTTTATTCACTAATCTATAGTGTACAACGCAACGTGTCTACACATGACTCCAATTCGTATCGTATCATTCCTTTGATGCGACGGCAAGAAACCGCCAAGTGACAGATCGAGTTCGTTGCGTTTCTTTGTATCAAATTTTGATACGGAACGAAGATACGTTTGTCGTATCCACTGATACGCAACGGTGATACGATACGCGCAAATGATACATATGGATACATACCTTAAAGGTAGGTATCCATATGTTGCTTTTCTTCCGTATCGTATCCCTGTTGCGTATCATTCACTAAACGGATACGGTGTCCACACTACTCAATATTCTAAGTATCATCAATACGATTCGCTGCAAAAAAACTCGACACGCAGCTGCAACGCTTTTATTCACTAATCTATAGTGTACAACGCAACGTGTCCACACATGACTCCACTTCGTATCGTATCATTCCTTTGATGCGACGGCAAGAAACCGCCAAGTGACCGATCGAGTTCGTTGCGTTTCTTTGTATCAAATTTTGATACGCAACGAAGATACGTTTGTCGTATCCACTGATACGCAACGGTGATACGATACGCGAAAAGGATTCATATGGATACATACCTTAAGGTTAAACCCTTTTTTTTTGGATATTGTTGTTGTTTTCTGTGTACATTGTTATTTTCAGATTAATATCCTTTAGCCACTGCCTGAAAGCTTGAATTAAATCAGGTCTTGATTTTTGATGAGCTTGTCAGATATAGATAGATATATAGATTTTACACGACTGTGTTCTTATTAAATATGCTCAAAAGCATATACGAGTGAGGCATCTTTTCAATATCCTGCGCTTGGAATATAGGTCAAAAGATTCATGTGGAGGGTACCTGTACACGAAAATAGAAGTCTGACTTATTTTGGCAAATGAAACGCATTTTGATTTTTCGATAACAATAATCCAAAGTTAATCTGAAACTTCTTGTTGGAAAGTTTCTCAGTTGACTTTTCTAGACGATAAAAAGTTGAAACTTTCAAAGATGAAAGATTGAGGCGATTTTTTTGCATGTTGATACGGCGATAACTAAAAGACAAAGTCGTAAGTAATATCTTGTAGATGAAGGTTGCGATCCAGATATCTTTCGAGAGACAACGGAAGCTTGTATGCTACTGCTTATACGTGGCTTCATAGAAAGAAAAAATTTCACAATAATTGGGCGTTTTTGAAGAAAATAAATTTGCATAATTATCCACCAGCAATGGCTGATGCCAATTACGAGGAAGACCACTTTAGGTTCTTTGAAAAACTGAACTACAAATTCAATAAAAAAACCAAATAAAAAAAACAAGACTAACGTATAGAATGCAGTAAGCTTTTAAAAAGTAAGGATGATAAGAGAAATAGGTTTCACTTGAGCAAAACTCTAAAAGGAGAATAAAATAGATTTTTCCAGAGCTCCGCAAATCCCATTTAACAAATACAACAGATCATTGATACCTATACACCCACAGATGCAAGCCGGAATCAGAAGGAGACAAAGACAGGTGAATTCAGATTTCTTGACTACAATAAAATAGATAATAAACTTTGACGAAAAGGAAACATGTTTACAGATGTATTATCCAGCAGCATAATTTGCAAATGCGTTGGGGATGCTAACATAGCTCTAATTACCAACCCGAACTAAGTTCAGCGTAAAGTGAGCCGTGGAACTTATCACTTCAGATTCATACTTTGGATTGATTGTGAATTCAGTTTCAAACAACTTCAACTGCCAGGCCCGAAAAGGGTTGCAATACGACTAGTTTATGAAAACTTCCAGTGAATACACTGAAAAAAATCGACATGGAGCTGCATTTATGGTCGGATTTGCCAATATATTATCTTTTTACTAATTTGGCTCTTACTACTATTATGCCAATATAGTATATTTTTACTAATGTGGCTCCCATAGGGGCGTTTTCACACTTCATCTTTCACATCCAGATTCAAATTAGAGTCTCGATTTCGTATTTTTCTATTTATACGTAAGATGTTAATATCTTTGCGTTGAAATGATGATTGGTTATTTATTCGGGAAAGCGGGAAAGAGCATGAGATTTTTTGTTGTGGTGAAATGAAGTCGTAGTAAAACCAAAATTATATGTTATTACTTTTTATAACATACAATTTACATCGCAGGTTTATACACTTTTACATAATTCTCCTTTTAAACTTTTCATTATTATATGATGGCGTTGCCTTGAAATTTTGAATCACAAAAGTATATTTTTACTATTTCAAATTATCATACACTAAAGACGTGTATCATTAAAGCGAATACAATATATTTATTTTCTTGTTTCATGCTGAATTTTTTCCAGCGCTCGCAAATTTCATTAACGTTGCAATAAATATTTATCTGCTTAAGATAGACTCGAAATAGACATATGTACGTACATAAATTTCTCAATCATGTCTTACAACGAAAGTTTCTCCATCAATTCGGCCAGCACGCACCAATTTCAGCTTCGATTTCTCACGCAAAATCCGAAACGAAGCTGAAGGTCCAGTCTAGTCTATCCATCCTAATCCACTGTTGGCCATTTTATCCTATTCAAGACGCAATTATTCTTTCACAATCAATATACTCAATTAACACAATTACGATCATTTCGCAATTTATCAATTGTCTTTCATTACGGCTAACTATAAGGCGCCGATAATTCCTTGCGTGCCTGACATAGTTGCTGGACGCCATCGATTAACGAGTATGAGAAGAAGTGGCATTTACTATGTTTTGAAACATTGTTCAAATCGGGCCCAGTTTTTATTTATTGCTCGCATTTGTTGGGCGCGGAGATAATTGCAACTTTCACTTCGTTAACGATTATGGTCTATCTTGTTTATTGTTGGGTTGTTGCAGCTACTTAAACTTGTCGCGTTGGATAGTAAGAACTTGGCGTAACTTAGATAAATAATAATTGGAAAAAACATCAAATATACGTTTGATTTATTGATGGATCAATTAAAAAAAAAATGATTTAGCGTAATACTGGAGGCGTTTCATTAGAAGCCATTAAAACTGTTTTAATCGGCTGTTAATTAACAGTAAACATATGGGTTGGCTTTGAAGATTTTAATTTGAAATCTTTATAAAAATCAATCAAAATTTGGTCATTTATGTATGGTATTAGCAGGAAAATATGTTCGATAAGAATATAGTAGGAAGAAATATGTTATATTTTTTTGTGAATTGAAATCCTTTTCACATATTTGCAGACTTGTTAGCTTTTATTCAATAAGCGGTAGCATCAAATTAAATGAGGTCATATGCTCAGTTATAGAATTAAAGTAGAACATACAGATACCTCCTAGTGTCATAGCATCGTTCAAAATTATTTTGGGATATATGTACATATGATAGGATTGAGTTACTTTGCTGGCAAGGAACATGTTTATACATGTTATATTATCAAATTTCAAATGATAAACATAGTAATGGCCAAATATCCTAAAATGTTTGTATTGGGGTATATTTTACACCCAATCGATATTTGCTTCAAAATCGAATCAAATACGTTTCAAACCATAAAGATCGATAGGAGGCAATATTTATATTGCGTGGAAACATTACTTTTAACAATTATATGCCTATTCAAATACGGTCACCATTTGAAATAGGTGTCTTTGATAATATCGGACAGAAATTCATTACGAATTAGATTTATTATAAATCAACAAGTGTTAAAATCGTAGAATTAGTTATTTATTAAGACAATAGGTGAAAATATAATCCGCAACCCTAAAAAATTTTATGATTTTGTAAATGTGCACCAAAAAACTACTGGTTATCCATCGTCGATGTTCTTTACTGATATCACTTCTTCCTCTCCTAATGAGATTTGTGATTTATTCGCAGATAGTTTTCAGAATATTTTTAATGCAACAGACTCCTCAAACTCACACCTCTCTTTCTCTCCTTCTGCTCCTACATTTTTTGTCAGCCACTTAGAAATTACACGTGATGAAATACGTAAAGCTATTTCGGAACTTGACTGCAACAAAGGTCCTGGGCCCCATCTTCTTCCTAAAACTTTCTTGCACATGTGGTTATAGCTCCCATTCATATTTTTTTCAACAGATCACTTTCGTCTGAAGCTTTCCCATCCTGTTGGAAGTTTTGATATGTCACACCCATCTTCAAAAATGCTGATAGACGCTGTATCGCAAATTAAAGAGGCATTGAAATCTTATCTGCAATTTCGAAACTTTTTGAAAAGATTGTCTACGATAAACGTTCTCTACTTGTTGACTCCCGTCTGAACGAGCAACAGCATGGTTTTAGAAAAGGTCCCTCAACTACCACAAATTTGACAGTCCTAATCTCAGACGTTTTGTGTGAAATGGAGAAAGGATATAAAATTGACGCAGTCTATACAGACTTGAGTAAAGCTTTTGACAGAGTTCACTACCCTACCTTAACTCTAAAGCTACAGAAATTCGGACTTAGTGGATCTTTGCTTACCTGGCTGACTTCCTACCTTGGAAATCGAACTCAGTTGGTAAAATTTCAAGGAATTTTATCGAAAAATATTTATGCTTCCTCTGATGCAGCACAAGGTTCCCACTTCTTTTTAATGTATTTATTTCTGACCAATCTGACGTCCTAGCAAATATACCTCATATACTTTACGCCGACGATCTCAAAGTCTATCACTTCATTAAATCTAAATCCGATGCACTCTTTCTCCAATCTAAACTTGATTCACTTGATCATTGGTGCTCCGCTTCACCTTGCATTATGATAAAATACTTTCCCGTGCAAACAAACAGCTAGGTTTCATCAAAAGACGTGCCAAGGAATTTCGTAACCTGTGGGTCACAAGATCCTTATACATCTCACTTGTTCGCCCCATTCTCGAATATGCTTCCATTTACTGGAATCCAGCTTTCGAAACACACAGTAGCAGACTCGAGTCCATACAAAATCAATTCTTACTTTTCGCATTGAGAGAACTATACAACCCTTACGATTTCAATACCCTTCCTCCTTATGAGTTTCGACTGGGTCATCTAAACTTATTGACACTTGCATCCAGAGGAAAGATGATTTCGGCCTGCTTCACATTCGACGTCATTAGAGGCGTTATCAAAGTTGAATTCTTGAATAGAAAAATGGTGTTAAATAATCCTGTAAGGAACACCAGATCCTCTCGTTTACTTAAAGAATATCTACACTTCACTACTTTTGCAGCTAATGGGCCGATAAATAGATGCTGCAGGCTATTCAATAGCATAAGTAATCTGTATTCTCCAACGGTCTCAAAATTATCCTTCAAATCCTCCCTTTTCCAATCCAACCGCAACCCTTTATCCTAAGCTAAATGTCAATGTTTTATTTATCTGTTATTTATCAATTGTTATTGATTTATTTGTTAATTAATTATTTTATTTTATTTTTCGTTTTATTTTTATAAACTCATATTAATTTTCAATTATCAGTTTTGCTTTTTTTTACTGTTTATGTAACTTGTACCTTGCTTAGTTAATAAATAAATACATATTTGCAGCTTATGTATACATGACGACGTAGGTATTATACTCCTGTATTTACAATAAGTGCCTATAAGCCACTAGATGGGCATTTAATTCTTGAACGATGCAGTCAAATAATCTGGTCCCAAGTATTAGAAAATTGATTTTATTATTTTGGATATACATTTCGACACTAAAAACTTTTTGAATTTAGAGGACGGAATTTTTAAAGATGGCAATAGAATGTGGAAGAGGACCAAGTTAAAGACTGTTATGAGATCGTAAAAGACGCAAAACAGGAGAACGGAAGAATGTAGAAGAACAAGCATATGATACTTCAAGCACAATGAAGAACCTGATTAGATTTTACATGTTGCCGCTAAATGACCAAAGAAGTTAAAGAGGGAGATGAGTAACTACGGCAGATCTTGAAGAGGAAAATATTGTTCAAATAAACTCTGCGTTGCTAAAGAAGAGGAATGTTTAGAAGAGACAAACATTCATTGTAGTGTTTATACAGAGAGCTATATTTGAAAAGTAAGGTGCGTGTAAACCTCCCGTGAACTGATTCAGCAGCATCAGAAAGGTATTTGAAGCGAAGACATCACGCTTGACTAACATATTCAAGTATAGAACGAACTATTATGGTAAACAGGTGGATACATGTAGAAATACTAAATGAATTGTGGCAGGAGCAAATAAAAAACCAGGAAATCAAGAAGCGCTTCTGGTGATGGTTAGGACATGAATGTCGAATTTCAGCTTACGATCAAAGATGACCCCAATATCTGTGAAATGTTCGACAGAAGAAAGGATAGTACCATAAATAACATAAGAAATGACATGAATTTGAAGCTTTGGGGAAAAGGATATAGAAAAACATTTGGAAACATTAAGGGATAAATAGCTAAAGATACAACAACCAAAGAGAGCATTTAAATCTTTCTGAAGAAGCTGATTCAGCAATGTTTTTCATCATCCGGACGATTTTGTAATTATTCTATATAGAGGAAAAAAGATTACTTAAAATCATTAGGAAGATCATTGATGAATAAATTGAAAAAAATGGCTCTAAGATAGAGCCTTGAGGTACATCAGAACAAGGGGAGAAAAGTGAATTGGAGTAGTTCCGACAACCCAAAGAGGGAGATAGCACAAGTGCAATTTGTTAAAAAAACGGAGGTACAGGAAAGCAAAGGTTCACGGATGTCATAATGCTCTAATTTGACAAGAAGCAGCACCTAATTAACGGTGTAAAAAGTTTTGGCAAAATCAATATAAATGACATCAACTTCATTGTTGCTGTCAATTATAGTGAAATCAGTTACATGTGAAAGCTCAAATAGATTCGTAGATATGCAGCGGTCTTTTACAAAGGCATGTTGTTGCGCTGCAAAGACACAGCTAAGGGCATTATAGATTCCAATGAAAACAAGGCGTTCCAAAATTATTGAAAAACAAGGAAATAGGGCGATAGGGGATATGGGAATAATATGGGAATGGGAATGGGAATAATAGGCGAGTTTTTTTGCTCCTCCTATCCATAACATTACCATTACCATTTCGCCTTCCATTACCATTTTCGCCCTCTTCTGGTGTACCTCAAGGTTCTATATTAGGCCCTCTATTATTCAACCTCTTCATCAATGATCTTCCTATGATTCTATCGTCATCTTGTTTGCTCTATGCAGATGACTTAAAATTATTTCGAATAATCAGTAGCTCAGATGATCATCTACTTCTTCAGGATGATTTGAACTCTCTTACTGATTGGTGTAACTCTAACTGCCTACCGTTAAATGTTTCAAAGTTTTTTGCCATGTCTTATTCTCTGAAGTCCCAGACTAATACCTTTCCTTACCTACTTTGTGAATCTGTCCTTGCCTCTGTGGATTATTTTACTGATCTGGGAGTAACATTTGATCGTTAACTTAAATTTGATATCCATGTTCGTAACATTACTAATAGTGCCTTGCGGATTGCTGGCCTTGCTATTCGTTCCTGTCACAATTCTTTTAATATTTTTACTTGATATGTCATATGATATGTCACACCCATCTTCAAAAATGCTGATAGACGCTGTATCGCAAATTAAAGAGGCATTGAAATCTTATCTGCAATTTCGAAACTTTTTGAAAAGATTGTCTACGATAAACGTTCTCTACTTGTTGACTCCCGTCTGAACGAGCAACAGCATGGTTTTAGAAAAGGTCCCTCAACTACCACAAATTTGACAGTCCTAATCTCAGACGTTTTGTGTGAAATGGAGAAAGGATATAAAATTGACGCAGTCTATACAGACTTGAGTAAAGCTTTTGACAGAGTTCACTACCCTACCTTAACTCTAAAGCTACAGAAATTCGGACTTAGTGGATCTTTGCTTACCTGGCTGACTTCCTACCTTGGAAATCGAACTCAGTTGGTAAAATTTCAAGGAATTTTATCGAAAAATATTTATGCTTCCTCTGATGCAGCACAAGGTTCCCACTTCTTTTTAATGTATTTATTTCTGACCAATCTGACGTCCTAGCAAATATACCTCATATACTTTACGCCGACGATCTCAAAGTCTATCACTTCATTAAATCTAAATCCGATGCACTCTTTCTCCAATCTAAACTTGATTCACTTGATCATTGGTGCTCCGCTTCACCTTGCATTATGATAAAATACTTTCCCGTGCAAACAAACAGCTAGGTTTCATCAAAAGACGTGCCAAGGAATTTCGTAACCTGTGGGTCACAAGATCCTTATACATCTCACTTGTTCGCCCCATTCTCGAATATGCTTCCATTTACTGGAATCCAGCTTTCGAAACACACAGTAGCAGACTCGAGTCCATACAAAATCAATTCTTACTTTTCGCATTGAGAGAACTATACAACCCTTACGATTTCAATACCCTTCCTCCTTATGAGTTTCGACTGGGTCATCTAAACTTATTGACACTTGCATCCAGAGGAAAGATGATTTCGGCCTGCTTCACATTCGACGTCATTAGAGGCGTTATCAAAGTTGAATTCTTGAATAGAAAAATGGTGTTAAATAATCCTGTAAGGAACACCAGATCCTCTCGTTTACTTAAAGAATATCTACACTTCACTACTTTTGCAGCTAATGGGCCGATAAATAGATGCTGCAGGCTATTCAATAGCATAAGTAATCTGTATTCTCCAACGGTCTCAAAATTATCCTTCAAATCCTCCCTTTTCCAATCCAACCGCAACCCTTTATCCTAAGCTAAATGTCAATGTTTTATTTATCTGTTATTTATCAATTGTTATTGATTTATTTGTTAATTAATTATTTTATTTTATTTTTCGTTTTATTTTTATAAACTCATATTAATTTTCAATTATCAGTTTTGCTTTTTTTTACTGTTTATGTAACTTGTACCTTGCTTAGTTAATAAATAAATACATATTTGCAGCTTATGTATACATGACGACGTAGGTATTATACTCCTGTATTTACAATAAGTGCCTATAAGCCACTAGATGGGCATTTAATTCTTGAACGATGCAGTCAAATAATCTGGTCCCAAGTATTAGAAAATTGATTTTATTATTTTGGATATACATTTCGACACTAAAAACTTTTTGAATTTAGAGGACGGAATTTTTAAAGATGGCAATAGAATGTGGAAGAGGACCAAGTTAAAGACTGTTATGAGATCGTAAAAGACGCAAAACAGGAGAACGGAAGAATATAGAAGAACAAGCATATGATACTTCAAGCACAATGAAGAACCTGATTAGATTTTACATGTTGCCGCTAAATGACCAAAGAAGTTAAAGAGGGAGATGAGTAACTACGGCAGATCTTGAAGAGGAAAATATTGTTCAAATAAACTCTGCGTTGCTAAAGAAGAGGAATGTTTAGAAGAGACAAACATTCATTGTAGTGTTTATACAGAGAGCTATATTTGAAAAGTAAGGTGCGTGTAAACCTCCCCTGAACTGATTCAGCAGCATCAGAAAGGTATTTGAAGCGAAGACATCACGCTTGACTAACATATTCAAGTATAGAACGAACTATTATGGTAAACAGGTGGATACATGTAGAAATACTAAATGAATTGTGGCAGGAGCAAATAAAAAACCAGGAAATCAAGAAGCGCTTCTGGTGATGGTTAGGACATGAATGTCGAATTTCAGCTTACGATCAAAGATGACCCCAATATCTGTGAAATGTTCGACAGAAGAAAGGATAGTACCATAAATAACATAAGAAATGACATGAATTTGAAGCTTTGGGGAAAAGGATATAGAAAAACATTTGGAAACATTAAGGGATAAATAGCTAAAGATACAACAACCAAAGAGAGCATTTAAATCTTTCTGAAGAAGCTGATTCAGCAATGTTTTTCATCATCCGGACGATTTTGTAATTATTCTATATAGAAGAAAAAAGATTACTTAAAATCATTAGGAAGATCATTGATGAATAGATTGAAAAAAATGGCTCTAAGATAGAGCCTTGAGGTACATCAGAACAAGGGGAGAAAAGTGAATTGGAGTAGTTCCGACAACCCAAAGAGGGAGATAGCACAAGTGCAATTTGTTAAAAAAGTGGAGGTACAGGAAAGCAAAGGTTCACGGATGTCATAATGCTCTAATTTGACAAGAAGCAGCACATAATTAACGGTGTAAAAAGTTTTGGCAAAATCAATATAAATGACATCAACTTCATTGTTGCTGTCAATTACAGTGAAATCAATTACATGTGAAAGCTCAAATAGATTCGTAGATATGCAGCGGTCTTTTACAAAGGCATGTTGTTGCGCTGCAAAGACACAGCTAAGGGCATTATAGATTCCAATGAAAACAAGGCGTTCCAAAATTATTGAAAAACAAGGAAATAGGGCGATAGTTAGAAGCATGGTTACGTTCACCCGATTTGAAAATGGGAATAATAGGCGAGTTTTTTTGCTCCCCCTATCCATAACAGAACAGACGCATTGAAAACAACAACAACTCCTGTCCCAGTGAATTCACTGAGAAAGGAGTGGTTATTTCCAATGCGTCTGTTCTGTTCTGTTATGGATAGGGGCAGCAAAACAATACGCTTAATGTTTCAGAGCTATCGGGCTTTCTAAAGTTTATATTCGCTTTCTGATTTGAGACTGTTAGACATAAACATGGCAAATTGCAATTTTTCAGTATAGCTTTTATACAGGGTGGGTCGTTTAGCGGTTGTTTACTTAGGCTTAGGTTGTTTACTTAATATAAATAAATCGTTAATTTTTTGTGCGTGGACGCGTTATAATAATAATATTTAGTCATAACTTGAATTTTGTGTCTATAAATTGTATCGACAGTGAATCGACACAAAACGTCACATAACCTAACACCAACCGATAAACATTTCGTAGCAAATTTTTCCTATTATACCGCACGCACCGCATTAATTTGTGTTTTAGCTGTTCACTAACACTGTTCCGCGGATCTCACTTTGTTTTCACTTCACTCACTTCAACACAACCTGCACAAATTACGATTTCCCGCGGACGTCCCATAAGACTACTTATGCTTTTCGCACAGTCTAGTGTCGTCATTATTCTGCATTACGGCCCGTACTTCTAGGAGGCATTGATTCTAGCTACAACGGCTGGAAAAAGTTGGCAGCACTGGCCAGATCATGTTGAGCATGTGTACCGGAAATGAATACAGTCATTCAGTTTTAAGTCGCTCCGAAGGGCAGTCGAGAAAATGGAGTCAGTCTGAATTTGTTGCTAAAAGCAGTCTATTAAGGGCATTTGTGATTATTGCTGGAAAAAGGTTTAACTACTGACGTTAGGTTGGTAAGATGCAAATAAGGTCTGAACCACTAAAGGGCAAGGTTTTAGGAGTAGTTTCATTTTAGGAGTAGTGTCGTTTTAGTAGTTTCGTTTTAGGAGTAGTTACGTTCATAGGTGGATAGAAAACGTAACCCAGATGAGGTATCTTTCAGGTAGGAGGTATCTTAAGCAAATTTTGTTGACTTCGAAGATATGAGAAGATATGTGTTCAAGGGCAGAATAATAATAAGAATAATAAGTGTAGTTTAACAAGAAAAAAATTCCTATTGTTGAGAAAAGTGATCAAATGATGTCAGAAAAAGCGGTCTAGATGAATTTAAGAGAATCTGATTTCAATGTTAGTTATTCGATCTTTTAAGGAATCTAAACAAAGATCGGCAACAATTTTCTTGTGCGCGCAAATTTCATGACAAAAACGACCAAACAAAAGAAAAGAAAATATTTAAGCACCTTATTATTAACAACAATAAACACCAATAGTAAGTTTATTTAGCAGAAGAAGACAATGGCACAGTTGTATTTATAAATATATAGAGTGGATATATTCAGCGAGATTCAAATATGCGCTTGCTTTTTAGGTTCTTTTCTTTGCATTTGATAATTATAGCTACATCTGGAAACAATCATCTGAAAAATTTGATTGAAATTTTCTAAATATGTACATATTTTTGATCTTGTTTCTAAAGACTATTAAAGAATCTTACTGCTAGAAGAATATTTTTTTTTTGATTTCCCGATAGCTTTTATGATGAAATAATAAATCAAATGGTGGTTTCTTTTTTTTGTGAACTAAAGATGGATTGCAAAAAGTGTAATTTAACGAAAAGACAGACCAAAACAAATTTCAATTTATATAAAGCATAAGCCTAAATACCATAATTTAGTTCAAATTACATATTTTAATGGCTGCGCAACAAGCAGCAATATAAATTCCATCTACCATATGATCAGATCAACCAAATATCCAACTCAAAACGATTTAAGTAAATCAAACAACAAAACGCTTTCCACCCATATACAATTAAGTGCATCTTAACATCTTTATAGTCGCGTCTCAGCACAATAACCATTCATTTTCGAGCGATCTTTTCAAAATTAATCGGCGCGAAAGCCCTAGTCAATTTCAAGCGATGATCGCATTAAAAGGCAAACTCAGTTGAATCAACCATCTACGGCCAGAAATGCCAGATGCGCTCATTCTCTTTTTTGAATTCGAGACTTCCATTTATTATCACGTCATGTGCAGACGTCTTTCATTACCACGAAGTGCTGCATTATTATCTGACATATGAGTATGTGCAAGATCAAAGTGGTTGGTTAGATAGATGGATATGCATTTATACATATTGTGCACTTTCGGTGAATGCATACCGTCGTAGCTGCGTATGGGACGCCCGGAAGGGACAGATCCCAAGAGTGGATTTGCGTCAAGATCTTGCCTTGGTTTAACTTTGTCGCGGAATGTACATGCTGCGACCTTTCATGGATGGATACATAAATTTATTCAATTAGTGCCCTGAATGATATGCATTGTGCGAATGACTGTGGTCGAGTGGAATTTTTGGGAGGCAACTGTGACTAATTCGACGAAGTCGGCTAACTTATGGGAAAGGCGAGCGTAGAATAAATAATGGTTTATTTTAGAAAATAATTTTCCAGAATTTTATTTCAAAAGACATGATTCATTTACTCGTACTGGAGAAATCATTCTAATCACTATTACAATATAACACTCTTGCTTAAGATTGGTTCAAATTTAACGATAAGTTGAAGCTCTAACTAGAATCGACAAATATTTTTACTAATCAATGTAACAAAAGAAAACAACTTTTCTGTTAAAAAGATAAATCCATACACATCTCCTCTCAATGTCTCCCTTGAAAATTTCTTGCATTTTTCGCGGTCAAACTATGGTATACTAGCAAATCAAAATTTAAGCCATTGTGTTTTTCGCAGAAAAATACAGACTTACACAAGACATCCGAAATCCTTGAAATATGAAGAAAAAATATAATCTCATCCGCATTTACTACTTTTCAGCTCGCATGCAACTACTCACTCATGTATTTTTCTGGCATTTTCCAATTTCCGGGCAACATCGAAACGGGAAACTATTGCAACACCCAAACCGGTAATAAATCGGAAACCATTTCAAATACAATAAATTTCTTGCAACCAATAAACGAGAAATAAATCAGTCGTTGAAACAAGCTTCCTAGCGTTGTCTTCCTTCGCCTTGTACGAAAGCTTGGTTCTGTTTCGCCTTAGACAGGCGTCTTGTATTTTTTTAGTATGGTTGGATTGGAGCTGAGCTTGGTAGATGGTTTTCATCTTAAATTCTTTAAGAGCCGAGCAAGGACTCGGCATGTAAGAAGGTCGCGGACTTGTGGGAGACATAAAGAAAGTCTATATCGATTCCACAGGCCGAACCAAAGTCGAAACACATCGAATCCTTAACGTCCCGGTGGTGAAGTAATACAAAAGCCACATGCCCACTCGTTCCAATCTCTTTAAATTGCGAACAAGAAAGAAAACATCGACATAAGCACAGGTTCGTAGCTTGGAAGATACGAAGCAGAATGAATGAGGAGCGTGTTGCCCTGTGTGAATGTGCTGCTGAAAACACTTGTGTGTAAACAGCATTTGGTCTTCCGATTGTTTGATATCAAACCGATAGCGTCTAACAGTATTACACATTTGTTTGGATCGATGTTTTTCTGCTGACCTTTTTCGGATGCAATCGATCCTTCAACCTGTAATTGGTTTTCGATGGTATAGATTTTGTTAACGGTTCGTAAGTGGTAGTTCACCCGGTAGATTTTTATCTAGTCTATTAAATTTTATTGAGCTGTGTGCGGATAGTTCTAATGTATTACTATTTGTATTTTCATAATCGTAAAGAATATTACAAGAAAAAAGGACTTAATTTATTGTGGTTATTAATTTAATTATTTTATAAATTATTTTATTATTAAATTGCAGGAACTCGATTGGAGCTTTTAAATAATGCATTTCTAACTTTCAGGATATAAACAAAAATGTGAAAGGATCTCAAAATCAGCTTCGAGCTCACAAATCGTCCGTCAAATAGGTTAGCCTTACACAAGAAACCGAGGAGCTTTCCACACCCCAGGCCGGCTGTACCATTGAAATTTAATTGAGTCTTATGACTGAAATGATCGGCATTCGCCCTGATTGGACTTATAGCTCATGCTCAATAATTATTTTACAGAAAACTTATCGTTGCGCTGCTGCATTGACTGAAGCTATAAGATAAATTATAAAATTTGCCAATGGCTACAAAGTTAAACAAAACACCCAGCCAGCAGCCAATGTAGGTTTGTTGTAATGTGCCGGATCATTATTTTGTTTCACCGATATACTGTTGGATATCTTTGGAATTTTTTGGTCATGTCTGTATACCAATGTTCTACTATAGTTAGGGCTATGATTGGCAAGTGTTTCCAAAAAGCCATTGTCAAACACCAACATATTTTCAAAAACAAAATTCGTTTAAGCAGCTTTTTCGCGATTGAATTCGAAAAAATTCGAATTCGATCAGTGCGTCGAACATTCATTGCCGTTTGAGCCAAACAAACATTTTCGGAGTTTGTTTCATTCCCAGTTAAATTAATTTTTCGATACAAATTTGACAGATGCTCGTTCGGAGAGGAAACCTTTGCTTTTGTTGCAGATCAGTTTAGTGTTGACTAAAAGAAAGAAGCTTCACGAGTTTACATCATTTCCACTCATGAAACTATTACAAAGAAACTAGCGAGTTATTTCGAGGCGAAACTGCATGCATTGGCCTCATGTTGCACAAAACGCAGCAGTCAAATTACGGAACTAGAGAGTGTAGTTTCTAGTTGTCAAATTGTCTGCCAACGCAAAATCTCCAAGAAAGAATTGGCAGATGAGCTCATTAGTGATTCATACTCCAGATGACACTGCTTGAACAGCATTTTCACAAAAAATGGGCCCAACATTCAATGAAGTATTGAGCATTGTAGTATCCGAATCGACTTAGAAAACTGTCGGTATCATAAAATATGAAAAGATTTTTTTTTCTAACAAAATAAACAATATTGTCAATTAAGACTGATAATTGTTTATGCTTGTCTATGATAAAGAATTGGAGATTCTGAACCCAATGTGGGCACTGAGTGCCTGAAAGTAGGCAAGGTTTTTTTCAAATTTCGATTTGTCGTACCTTCTGACAGAAGCATTGGATTATCGCGAATTTTTCAGACATGCTGGTGAGATGACATGCTTTTCAAGATTTTCACATTTTGACCAAAAATGCAAATATTTGATAAATATTATCTTTTGTCCATTCTGTCATATTAAAATGTTCAATATTTCGTGTTGCACAAGAAAGGCAACCCATCACCAACCTACCTCTATTTTGAGCACTCGCAAATTCTGATCACAAGAACTCACGATCGAAATTCACAAGATGTGTTAACCCTAAAAAGAAGCAGGGCTGATAGAAGTGATTTTGAAATATGAAATATGGTGCCATCTTGAAAAATCACTAAAAAACTACTTTTTGTTCTATAAATTCTGATTCAGTAACCAGATTTTGACGAAATGTAGATAGTAGCTGGAATTCACAGTAAGCCATGTTTCATAAATGAGGAAGCAGCTGCCAGCTATGGTAGTATTTGCCTCTTGAATCTTGAAAAGTTGTTCAGCAAAATAAAGCTTTTTGCCCTATAACTTCCAGTGCTGTCATGATATCGAAACAAAATTGATACAGTAAATGGACTTTATTTTAGGACAAATTTGGTAGGAAGACAGTTGAGAAATCATGATAGGGTTGCCAGCTATGGTAGATTTTGTATTTTTTTGTCATTTCCATACTAAGCGATTTTACCATTAAATTTGCATATGTCAATGATCTTTTAGTTACAATAACATCAATAACAGCAAATAACAACAAACAATACAATAGCAACAAATATTAAGATTTCGGAAATTTGAAAAGTTTTGCAGGCGGTAAACTTAAATTTCTTTGTACCCCTATAACTTTCAATGCGTTCATCGGATCGAGAGAAAAAAAACTCCAAATGTGAGTTGTCTACAATGTGAAGCGGATTTGGTAATTTTGGCTTTGATACTTGCATAAGTTTGTCAGCATCAGGCATTTTATTATTTACGCACTAACAGATGAAGTCATCGGATGAGAGCGAGATTCACAGGATAGGTTGTTTCTGACATGGAGCAGTTGTGCTACATTTTTGGTTGCAGTGCTGGCAAAGTGTAACAAGCACTGAGTATTTTCATTGTCTATTTTATTGGAGTTGTTGCTTTCAAAGTTTTATAAGATAAGCATTAGATAATTAATATGAGTAACAAAAGTTTCACTTCCCAAATTTTGAAATTCATGTAAGTGGTAACCCTGAAACCCTTTCCACTCTATGAGTTTCAATGCACTTTTCCGATCAAAGAGGTTACGTTAGAAATAGGTTAGCTGTAATAATGAGCACGTATGGTAGAATATGTACCAAAAATCTGAACGATTCCTCTCCTTTTCTTCGAAGATTAGTGTTTCTAGCGGTTCTGATGCACAAGTTTCTTTCCTTTGTAAAACTTACTGCTCATGCTTTCAAAACTTCAAACAGCGCGAAAGTTAGGAATAGTCATGATAGCAATTAAAAGGCTTGCGATTGTTTTTGGTATTACCAAGGATTTTGATCGGCGGAAATTCAAGATGGTACCTCACCATTAATTTTAATTTTGATGTCACATAAGCAATTACGCGTCATGATCGCTTACATACTCCAGCGTTGGGCAACAAGTCTTTCGGATTACGATTATGATATCAATTGCAAACCTAAAAAACTACATGGTAAAGCAGATGGACTTTCGCCGTTATAAAAAACGGATGCTCAACTTAGACTTTCTGTAATTTTAAAAATTATTTAAAAAAAATCCTTTAAAACACCGACTACACTAGAATAGTCTTACCAGATAATTTACAAAACAAAACTGATTCTTTCAATGCTACACGATTTTCATTGGGGAGTGGTACGTAGGAAACAAAACGCCTGGAAATACTGCTGGTGGGCTTGATATCAAATAAAGAATTTATTATTTTTTGCTCAACCCAACGAAAATATTCTTCGTGGTCAACGGTTTTATTCTCTTCTGAAATAATGCACATGTTTTTGGCTGGGACTTTTATGGAGTCTTTGTTTTTGGTTTGAGCAGAATTTTTTTTCCAAATTTCCAGGAGCCAGCACGATATCAAATGTCACTGCGAAAATACTATACGAAGTGTTACAAACGTATTTGCTAGCCTGCTACAATTGCCAGTGACAACGGAGCTCAGCTAGCTTGTGGAATTTTTCAACAGTTTCGTTGGAGAAATGGAATCAAACATTTGACTACTCCGCCAATTGTTATTGATCAAATCCCGAAGCAAAAATATCTATTCGAATATTTAGAGCTTCAGTAGAGAAAATCGTTTATGGAGGAGGAAATATATACGATGCGCTTTTTAAATAGCTATTTGCCTACAGGTATACTGTAACCCCAAGCAATGGGAGATCACCAGCAAAAACATTGGATGGTCGACAATCCCACCATACATTTGATTTACTCAATCCAATTAAACAGTCTTTCTTAAGATATTTTTTGTCATAGGTGAGTCTTTTTAAAAAAAAAATCGGGTCAAACACTCTGGTATCGGCAATTATTATGTCTTGCAGCGACTCGGTCATGTATAAAGTCAAACAATTTCACCCACGTTTCAACTGCAGCTATGACTATATGCAGCTATGACTTTGATTAAAACGCTGCTCGCCTGAACTATATATTTGCACTACAGTCCAGGTGCTTTTATTTTTCTATGCGATCTGCTGCTCAAAAAAAACAATAAACACAATGCGCAACTATTTTTCATTTCTTGACTCTTCCTTTAGCTCAAATGATCCTAAGAGGTTCCATTTGCCCTACTTCAAAATCTTCTTTCTCCATATCAGATTTTCTTCCTTTTAATGACTTTTGCACATTTACTCCGCAAGAAACAAGTAATCTATTTGCTGAGTTTTTTCTTTGTATGTTTTCTAATTTTATTTCTTCTGTCTCCTACGTTCCTTCCTGTACTTGTGACCAATTACTTGTGACGTTTGACTCCTGCTGTTTCGGGCCCTGCTGGAATTTCTAACTGCTTCGTAAAAAAACTTGTTACTTCTCTTTGGGTTCCCGATTCCGGCATTTTTAAGATTAGTCTGTTTAATGGCATATTTCTGGCTTCTTGGAAAGTTTCCGGCATTTCTTTTTATTCATAACACGGGTGACCAATGACTATTTGCTAACTATCGTACTATTTCAAACCTTTCATGTTTTTTCCTGAAATTTGAGAGTTTTTTTTAACTGCATCAAGCCGCTTTTCGCTATTTTCACTCAACAGCACAGCAAAAGCCGGAGTAGTTCCACTAATATAGCTGAATTTTTCTACATAGTTGCTTCTGCTTTAGATAACCACCATCAAGTATACATCATACAAACTGACTTAGGCCATTGATTTAGACTTAGTCAATCATGATCTCTTTCTATGGTAATTCGAACACTATGGCATATCTGAGCCTCTTTTTTCGTCGATATCGTCGTTTTTATTTAACTGTACTTGCTATGTCTCTCACCGTGGTTTTTCATCCTCTCTTTTTTTCCTCCCTCCGGCGTATCTCAAAGATCGATTCTAGGACCTTTGCTCTTTAATATCTTCGTCAATCATCTTCCTATCGTGATAGATTCCCTCTATGTAATGTACGCTGATGGCTTAAAAAACTTTCACGTTATCAATGCTACTTCTGATCTTCTTGCTCTTCAAAACGATTTTAATTGTCTTGTTTCTCGGTGTGACTGTGATTACTTGTCCATGAATGGCTATATTTTACATTTCAATATTGTGCTTTTAAGTTTTTTTTACACGATCTGCGATATCATTCTTTTAGTTTCGAATCATTTTACTGACCTCGTTGTAACCTTCGATCGTAAGCTTAAGTTAGATATTCACATTCGTACCATCATTCGAAAGGCTTTCCGGTTCGCTGGTTTTGTTATACGTCTTTGCCAGAATTCGATTGATATTTCCACTTGTGTTTTCTTTCCTTTGTTCGCTCTGTCCTTGAGTATTGCTCCGTAGCTTTGGGTCCTTGTATCTGTTATTTGTCTGAAGCGGTTGCTCTTCATTGGACAAAAGGTTCACGCGCTGCTTTTTTAAAGTATAACCTAGCATATTGTCTTTACAGTGAACGATTATCAATCCTTAATATTCCTCGACTTGATTGGCGCAGAACTTACTTTGATGAATGTTTATTATATTTTTATATTGTATATTTGTATATTTTCACACAATTAGAACGCATAATAATCTTCAGCTTGATTCTCTCCCACAATCTGTTGGAATTTTCAAAAGTTTAGTTCTTAATCTAAATGCGGTTTGGCAAATTTCAGCCTTCACTTTACTCCTGATTTGGGGCAGATACCTACCACAACTCGATTAATGCAAGATTGTTGATTGATCAGGGCTGAATTTGAACAATGGACAACACACGCTAGTAGTCAAGTTTGACTTAAGTGGTGTAAGATCCTATTCATATTTCACTTAAGTGGCATGAATTGGACGAAAACTGACCGCACCGACCAAAAAGTACATTACGATTAAGCCAATTGATTTCTATGTATTCGAATATCGACTTAAGTCAGTTGGAGCTCACTTGATTCCATCACTTCAACCTTAAATGTAATGGTTAGAAATTCAAACCTTAAGATTTCAAACATTATGCATAAAATATATGCTAAGATTCTATAAGATTGCAATAATTTAGGGTATATTGAATACAATGCTGTTTGTGCACAAAGTGTTGTCAATAAATCTGGCACAAGAATTTTATTTTTTATGGCACACTTTTATGGCTTCTATCCATTCGCAATGATTTTTTCTATGAGCAGAGAATCGCTTGGAGTAATTAAATCTTTTCAATCCCGTCAAAACGATTAATCCGGTATTTGATTTGTGTGAAACCTTCTTTCACCTATCATTCTCTCTAAGTAAATAAACTCGTCGAATGGATCGTCCTCATTTCCTGAGAATACCTTTACACACATAGGAGCAATGTCCTATAACAAGATAAACTACAAATCGGGCGTATTAAAAGTGTAAACATATGTACTTGCACGCTACGTACGGGCAGGTCATGCACGTATTCTTGTGAACTGTGAAAAATGAGCACAAGACCCATCAAGTATCCCTTGCTATTTACCTGAAAGGATTTACCACCTTTTCTGCATTGTCATGAGGTTCACCACCAGCATAGCCTGTTCGTTGAAAGCAGTTGAGTTTTCCTTTGAAAATCTAAACCGACCAACTCAAAACCATCCGACGCATTCACAAACGTAATCCCTTTCTTCTATTCTCTATTCTACTTTCTCTCTACAAACCGCTAAAGTCCCACAGAACTACATGGTATGTTGATAGCAAACACGGGTTCTGTGTATCATTCCTTTAACCAACCACTCATTCGCCACAAATAGTCCACAAACAATGGTCGTGTTGTTTTGATTATTTTCATTCCATTTTACTTCAGTACTCGCAACTGCCGACGACCACCGCCCGTCATCCTGGCACCCCGCAAGCCAGACACTTTAAAATCCTTGGAAAAATTTCTTGGGAAGTCAGTGGTTAACCGTGAAGCGGAAGCAAAGCGAAATTCACGACAATGACGTGAGAGTGAGACGAGAGTTGGCGTGAAGGAAACTCAACTGAGGCTGAAAGCTGAGATTTGTGAAATCAGTAGAATTCCATAAAGGCTATGGAAACCTGATAACTGATTTCGTTGGAGAAATCATGTTACAAATACTGGCGCGGCAATTCATTTAAGATCTACGCAAAGAGTGGGTGTTAGAGGATTTCCTTTGTGCGTTCGAAGCAAAAGGAAACCTTACAGAATAGCAAAGATCAAATCTAAGAAGATTCCAGTGCGGCTCCGTAATCGCCTTTAAGCACTCCTACTGCATAGGACATCTTGGTCTAGAGCGTGACCCACAACAAGCTTCATTCAGAGAAACGGTTCTCTACGTAAGTGGATTCCAGTGAATTTTTGAAATGGTTATTTTTTCTGGTGGCTTCGTGAAAAAGGAAATTATTCTGGGCTGGTATGAAATATGTTCTCAGATCATTTTCCTTTCTTCATAGAATACACAGAAGCGATTACAGCAATTAGAATTTATAATGTTTCGGTTTATGCAAAAATATGAAATTATTATCATGAATATCAATTTTGCTGCCTAAGTCAAATCATCGCCTATTCATTCGAAACGACTTCGATAGATTTAGGTTGCGAACGTTTTACACTTGACCTTATCCAGGAATTTCGCTGACTTGTCCCTGGAGCAGTTCAGTAATTCAATATAGCACAGAGCTTGACTTTGACATTCAAACGAACGCAGTTCTCCACAATTTTGAGTTTTTTGCATAGGGCCTTAATATCCGGAACGTTATAGGTACACATAAACTGTTTGGCAGGAAATGGAATTTGGTGTTCCATGTCAGTATCTCGACTGAAACGATTGACATATGAGCGATTTGGTGAATTGGAGACGTAAGATTTGAATTTTAGCTGAATGTGTGGCAAACAAATGAATAAGAAAATTAATTGTATTTTTGATTGCGCGCAGGAAGATAGTATGCAATGTGATAGTTTTTTTTGCAAGTGCTAGACTAAATTAGATATCAAAATTTTGTTTAAGTAACAATATATGTATAAATCATAACAACGAATTTCCGGAAAAATAAAATGATTTTGTATGATTATCACTTCGTAATGCAGTAATTCTAGGTAGCAATATTTGCAGTGGCGATGGTAGATATGACAATTTACAATTACGCTGCAATTGAATTCGCTTAAGAATGATTGAAAAGAATCATATCAGGATAATTGTAAAATACATACAGTCACTCACAAAATTGAGCGTACACCCATATAAAAACTACACTTCCTCAGAAGTAAAGGTAATAAATAAAGTTTGCCGCAAAAATATGTTTATATTTCTAAAATTTATCCTTTGCTGAGCTTATTCAACTAAACACAAACAAAACAAAATAACATAATTTAGTTTGTTAACAGAATAACCAGGTATCACTGAAATTCCACAAACACCAAATTGAGCGTACACTTGGAAAAACCTTGGACTCACTGATCTAATTCCTGGAATTTGTATCGCGTTAAAATATACCGCTAAGTTCAATTCCTAGCATGCAGAGTTCGTGAAATTTTCTTGTGATTTGGAAGTGAATTATTAGATAATTGTTTAGAGTTCTGTTGTTAATTGGGAAAATTGGAGCTAAGCGAAAGCACACAGATATTTCGACTAGAGACCTTATTGTTAAGATGTGCCGCAAGGGTAAATCATTTCGAGAGATAGGAGAATTTGTTGGGCGGACACATTCTACAATTCAAAAAATTACAAATAAGTGGAAATACGAAGGAACCTTAAAGAACAGGCCTGGAAGAGGAAGAACGAAAATTCTTTCACAACATGATGCATGGCTCATTGTTCGCAAGGTAAAGGCAAATCCTAAAACAAGTGCTCCGAAATTGACTGCGGAAGTGCTTACGACGCTTAAAAAAGCAGTTTCAACAGAAACGGTTCGTCGTGTTTGCGTCGTAATAGTTTGAATGGAAGAGTTGCTCGGAAAAAGCCATTCATATCTGTAGCAAATCAAAAAAAAAGTTTGGAGTTTGCAAAAACACATGTAAATTTGCCTCACAGCTTTTGAGAGAGCGTCATTTTCACAGATGAAACAAAAATTAATTGATTTGGCTCTGACGGGAAGCAAATAGTATGAAGAGAACCTAACACGGAACTCAAGAAGAAAAATCTTAGTCCAACTGTGAAGCATGGGGGTGGTAGCATTATGCTGTGGGGCTCTACGACTGCAAATGGAACCGGAAATTTGGAATTTATTGATTCGACTACGGACAAAATGAAATACCTCGATATACTAAAACGGAATCTGCATCAATCAGCACAAAAGCTGAATTTATCTTCGGAATTCTGCTTTCAACAGGATAATGACCCGAAGCATACTTCCCACATAGTTCGTGAATGGCTTTTGCACAATCTCCCAAAACAACTAAAAACTCCACCACAGTCCCCAGATCTCAATCCGATCGAGCATCTATGGCATGAAATAAAGATCCGCCTGAAAAATATGAATCTTACGAACAAAAATGAGTTGAAATACAAGATACGGGAAGTTTGGGAAAACATTCCTTCTCCTTATACAAAAAAAAAGTTGGTAGAATCAATTCCACGGCGGCTACAAACTGTTGTAGATGTAAAAGGAGGTCATACAAAGCATTAAATTGATGAGTGTTTTTTTTATTTTCCTATAATATTTTTGTGAATTGTTATTTTAATGGTATTTTTGTTTTAATATAATAATGTAAGAAAAAATTTTTTTATTTGTTTGCTTTGCAAGCATTCCTTGAAATAAGGTAAACACTTTATTTAAAAAAAAACAGATTTTTCCTTTCGAAGCTAGATATATTTCGTTTTTTGTGACAAAGGTCGAAATTTCGAGAGTAATCTGCCCTCTTTTTCAGTGTCTGACACTGAAGAAGAGGGCAGATTACCCTCGAAAAATCGATATTTGTCACAAAAAACTAAATATATCTAGCTTCGAAAGGAAAAATCGGTTTTTTTAAAATAGTTTTTACAAGCTAGGAAAAAAAAGAAAAAAAAATTAGTACACATTAAAAACAAACAAAAAAAACAATCAAAAAAAAAAACAAGTAAACACTTTATTTACAGAAAGATTTTTTATAAAAAAAACATTTTTTACCATGTCAATTGCAACGAAATACATTTTTTGGCTGCCTGTACGCTCAATTTTGTGAGTAACTGTTATAGGGCAAAGCTATAGTCTTTGCAATCAGATTTCATTTTAAAATCACTTAAAGAGTTTCGCATACTAAAAGAACAGTTTAGTTCTACCAAAGTTCAGAAAGTCTTTCGGTTATGAAAAATCCAAGCCCATCAAGCAAATGATTTAAAGCGAATAATCGAACAAGGCTGTGTTACCGATCAAACTGAAGTCAATTATGATATTGCTTGATGGAACATTTCTCTTAATCGAGATGTGAACAATCGATATTTACCTTTGTGTATTGTACTACCTGGCTAATATACAGTCAAATGCTTATTTGATCCAGATGCTCATATGTGCGTAAACACATTTATTGAATATGTGCTAGCAGTTTCCATGGTGGGAGCGGTGATTTGTATAGAACTTAGAGCGAGTAGACAGTCGTACACCGATTCACGCTATATAGGTCAAATTAATCCGCTTGAGTGAAGTTTATAAGAATCAAGGGAAAAGTGTATTGCATAACTTTACCAGAAATGCTTGATTAAACGTATATGATGCAAAATATTTCGATGGAAATAAATTGAAAGAGTAAGCAATAAAAATAGATTACAAAAAGTATTTTTGATGCTGAATAATGACATTAAAGTCTCCAATATGACTCAAGTCAGAACAAAAGATATTAGTTACTTATAAAAAGTACTGAAGCATCAACGGAATTATATATTTAAGGGGGGAGAAGGGTTTTTAAATTTAGTTTTTTTTTCGATTTTATTTATTATTTCAAATGAATGATTAATATCTCAAGAATGTTGTGTCTAAATTTCAAGTCGATCGGAACAAAATAGACGAAGTTATGACTATTTTTATACCAGACGGATTTTTATACCAACCTGACTCGAGCGTGCTATTGTTTCTATAGAATACCTTAAAAGCTACCCTTATCTTTCTTTATAGAAATTTAAAAACGAGTACAAACGTGTTAGCTTTAGTCAATAATAACTTTATGTTATATTATATATAACTTTAGTCAATGTAGAGTATATAATTTAGTGTGGCACTAAACGTTTTATCGAGCAGACATACACGCACTTTCCGATTTTCGCATCATTTTAGCTCCATTTTTGTTCAGTTTTGTGTTAAAATATTGCTAAAACGCCGAAAAAAATTGCAAGATCTGATAGAGCATCAACTAGTGCGAGATTATATCGATATAAAAAAAGTTGTACCTCCGCAAAAACGTCAAAATGAAGATATTAAATGAAGACAAAAAAATAAAAGTGAACATTGAAGATCAAGTTACGGAGAATCTTCAAAAATACTATAGGATAATAGATTTTTTATTAGTCTTTTAGACAATTGGAACGCTAGTGAAATGCATAAAATGTGATGGAAAAATAAATTTTCATTTGACTAAAAAAGAAGACCTTCGATTTAACATCAAACTGTCGTGCGAAAGCTGTAAACAGATTACAAATGTTCCGTCTAGTGCAAAAATAAATTCAGGTGTTTACGAAGTTAATTATCGGTTTGTTTTCGTGATTAGGATGTTAAGCTTAGGATTAGCCGTCTGTGAAAAGTTTTGCGGCTTGATGGATTTGTCTTGTAGTATTTTATCAAAATCGACGTACAATGATTATATGAAAAAAATGTGCTCGACTATAAGAGAAGTAGCGGAAAGATTTTTTTTTATCGGCTATAAAAGAAGAAAAAGAAGCAACAGCCGAAGAGAAAAATACTGAAGATGAACACGAACTCACTGTATCAGGCGGCGGAACATGGAAAAAAGAGGTTTCTCATCTTAACTCGGCGTCACCTCGATAATTGGCTTCTTCACAGGTAAAGTTCTTGATATTTTCGTCAAAAGTATTGCCACGAATGTAAAACTTGGGAGAATAAATTAAACTCTACCCAATAAGAAGAGTGGCATGAAGATCATGTAGATGCTGGAAAGTGTCAAGCAATTCATACTGGTGCAGCTGGAAATATGGAGGTCGAAGCAATAAAAACCATGTTTGAACGCTCGGTAAGTAATGGTGTGCGATTATCGCAATTATATCGGTGACGGTGACTCTAAAGCTTACTCCGGGTTAGTGAATTCCAAACCTTATGGCGATGATTTTTCAATAGTGAAAAAAATGTGTAGGACACGTTCAAAAAAGAATGGACACTCGTCTGCGTGAAATAGTCAAAAATACCGTTGTAGATACTGAAACTAAGGCTGGAAAGACGGTCAAAAGAAAGAGTCTGTCTGGTAAAGGGAAGCTTACGGCTAAAATGATCAATAAGTTAACGGTATACTTCGGTTAGGCTATTCGGCGTCACTCTGATTCCGTGGAAAATATGAAAAATGCCATCTGGGCAACGTTCTTCCACTACAGTTCGACGGACGAGAATGGCAAAGAGCTGCAGCTGCTAATGCATTGGATTCGTTCAAACATACGTACAGTGCTCTGAGTAAAGATGCCCTCCTGGAGCGATGTGTTGGAGGATTTACGCAGAACAATACTGAGAATTTGAACCAACTTATTTGGAAAATCTCAACAAAGCACTTGGGTAGAACCTCTGTCATTATTGGGATTGCAGCTTGTGTGACAGCCTGTGTCTTCAATGAAGGTGCTTTTGCTTATCTAACCTTCATGCAAGATATGGGAATCAGTAATGGACCAAACGCTCATGAGTGGGCGCGATCAACTGACTCCATGCGGATACGCCGAGCAGAGCAGGAAGCTGAAAAGCAAACAAAAGAAGGCAGGATTCATCGTAGATAGGAGCGAAAAGATGCTCTAGACATTGTGGATGATAGCAACATCCTTTATGGACCTGGCATCGACGATTCAGTGTGAGGTAAGCTGATATAACTCGCTTATGAACGTTTCATCCCAAATTTTTTAGTGTTCAAAACTTTAAACCGTTTTTCCCACAACTCACGCTTTCAAAGTCGGTGCCCATCATAGCTCCAAAAATACAGCACCGATCCTTTTGAAATTTTGAACACTATTTTTCTATTTTTACTTGGAGAAAGCGATTGTCTAACGAATGAGACTTTTGATTTTTTGATTTCAGATGATCCGGCTCCGAGTTATGATGGACACCGCCATTCACCTTTTTTCCGAGACGCTCCAGAAGAATTGCTGCCATTGCCGTATTTTTTAATATTTTTTCATGAAAATTTCACAAAATATTTTTCAAATGTTATACTATAATGTACCATTGGTTTTAATAAATACATTTTAACTGTTTCATCTAAAAAAAAATCACAAACATGTGCCTTTTTTAAGCACGAATTAACCCCACTCCTCCCTCTAAGGAGCGAAAGACGGAGAATTTGTGACAAAGCGAAATAAAGAGTGTTTTATTTTATCATACTCATTTATGCCATAAAAACTCTGAACATCTAAGATTACATTTTGTGTCATTATTTTGGACCGAAAGTAGCTATAAACGGGTAGTAGAGGAGAAGAGTCTAAAACCCCATCTTGCGTCGCGTGTGTCTTAAAAACCAAGAAAAAGAGAGATAATTAAAGGATGTTAGTCAGATATCATTGCACAGTGTTTGTCAGAAGACATAATAATCCGAAGTTGATCCCAATAGCTGTTTGCCGAGGAGAAAGAAATTTAATCAGATTAGTGTCTAGGCCCGGCGGACGCCTTGGGCGGTGTGGGTAGTACTACCCACCTGGGAAACCAAACGGTAGGTAATTACCCACCCTAAAGTTTCGATCCTATATGCCACATTAATGTATTGAAAAAATTGGTAATTTATTTCTCTATTTGTGGTAAAGTATAATAAACAAAACGTGAAACAAAAACAGAATTTACGAATGTCAAAAACATTTGCCAAGCAAAACTACCACATTCCGTTAAAACATGCAATTTCTAGTGGTTTCTTAAGTACTCAACAAGCCGTAAGTGGTAATATAATGGCATTTAAAGGCGCAAATTTTAACCAGTATTACAGTCAAACGCACATTCAATTAATTTTACATATTGCAATGTTTTCCGATCGAATGGAGGGTCTGAAGCTGATAGCCCCAAATTAAATACGTATTCTTACAATCTCTAGATCCAAAAATTGCGGAGTTAAACTCCAAATGTCATGAATATTCTTAATAAAACTAAACCATATACCACTACATCACGGACCCATGATACCAATCCGATTTGATGCAGACGAGCACCTTTTGGGTGGTACGCACCCTTCCTTAACACCACAGAGCGTAGACAATCAAAACGCTAAAACCAATGTAAAGAGATACGACATACAGAGGCAAGACAAAAAAATTCGAACTAAAACCGATGATGCATATGGCAAAGAGGTGGGCTGCTTGGTTTTATGAGCTAGGGTCTTCATTTTATAACCTACAGCCTCAATTATGATAATGGCGATGATGAACGATCAAAATAGTTGATGAAAACTGGGCAGCATTGAGTAAATGGAGTGCTTCTTTTCTTTGTATATTTATTCTATGGTTAAAACTACCCAGGAAATCTACCCTGTGGCGTAGGATATTTTTTAAGCGATATGTATAGCGCTTAGTCACATACCCTACATTTTTTGGTAGCCAATGCTTAGTGTATCACTTCCTTTAGCGTAAGGAGCCGGCTTTTGGTTTGTGTGACTGGCCTAGAGGACCATCAGCTCAAATGCAAGCATCTACAAATTATATATACGCAGTAACAAGAAGAAAATAGCGAAAGAATTAGGACAGAGTGTAGGAAAACGAAAGGGGAAGGCTCTTTCGGAATTTCCGCAGCGATATTCCGTGAACGAATACACTGTGGTGCACAGCATGGCTACGATCTCGAAGTTTTATTTCTAGCACCATCGCTACAGAAAAAAAAATTCCAGAGAAATCATAAGTAAGTCAAGTCAAACAGGAATCATCACGCAAATTTTTTAATGTGTACATTTTCACTTCATATTTCAAAGTGAAAGATATTTCACGTGATTTCAGGTAACGGTAGTTACGTTAAAAACAAAATGGACAGGCTCGTCATAAAGTTAAAAACTATTAATGAAAAACTCATGGACAATACTTCCGAAGTCGCGAAGCAGCCAAACGATTCTACTGTTTCCACGACATAATCAATTGTTTAAAATCTGGCTTATTCGGCTTCTACTTTCCTCTATATAAACTCTCCTTTGTGATTCACTAATCAAGTGGATATTTCCCATCGACAGCTACTATTAACATACGTATACATATAAAAAAAATTTCTTATGGCTTTTCAGATTCCAATGTTTCAACATCGGTAATACCCAAAGCATATCAGAGATGCAAAACCCAATTCCCGTTCCTCGATACAAATGAGGCTGGTTTTTTACTTTCTTTTGCTGCCTGTTATTTACAATCAAAGGAAACATGGGTGTACAGAGGCTTCAGCTATTGGAAGCACAGGGTGGAATGGATCAAAGCACATTCGAAACGTTTTTTGCATTTTGAAAGTGTGGAGGCTTTAAAAAATCATGACTCACTTAAACGTTACATGATTTTTAAATATATGCCAATCATCCACTTACCTACAGTAATCGATAGTAATATACTACCCACCCCAGAAAAATTTGTTCCGCCGCCCCTGTTAGTGTCAACCGGATCAGTGTCTCAGCTGTTCAATTTTAAAGACCAGTTTTCTCTGCGGACACAAAATAACTGAACAATTTCTCGTTGCTCAAAAAAAGCCAGAAAAGCGGGACAGCGTCATTAGTGAGAAAAAAGTGTGTCTGTAAATTTAACAATATTGAAAGCAGCTGAAAAGCGTTTTCGAAGAGCGCAGTCACACTCATCTAAAGAGATAATTTTTGATAAGAAAACTATAGCGCAGGTTCCTCAAGAAATGTTCTTGTTAAACGACGAAAACAAAAATTGTTTCATCACCCTGCTGACAGCAAAAATGAGAAATAACAATATTCAAATACTCCAGGCAGAGGAAGCATTGATCATTCTAACTGCAATTGCAGTCCAACATGAGATATTTTTCAAGAAATGTGCAAGAGGAAAATCATCAGATGCCGTGTATTCCAGCAAAAGTTTCGCAAAATCTTAATTTAAACCAGAAATTTTCCTTTTCATCTATGCCTTCAGTGGTTGTGACTAGATATCCTGCTGTTTTGGCCAAGAGAAGAAGCAAATGATGACAATTGTCGAAAGAAATCCGAACCCTGAAGAGAAAGTCTCAATTACATCTATACACCTGATGAAATAGTTCCAGTAAGGGAACGAAAAACAGTTGCTCTGTACGGAGGCAACCCCAATACCCACAATTTTGATGAGCTGCGGGACCAGCTATTCACAAGGGAATTGGTGAAAACCAGCTTTAATCTGGCCAAGTTACCTCCTTCACGAGCTGCTGCTCGATTTCACCCCTTACGGACCTACTATCAGGTACAAATTGTCCTTGAATTCAGTTCATTTATTGAAAACGTTTGTTTTACCATTTTCTGTATGACTATTACACTTTTACAGGTGTAGACGTGGGTGGTAAACACATCACGTCACGAAACCTCAGCTCTAAAATGATGACCAGGGACGATATGTTCGTCAGTATGCAGGCACTACAGTGGAGCCTCCTATGACAACGTCCAGAATGGCGCACTAGAAATAGGCGACGATTTTTCCGATGACGACATGATGGAGGATGTTTTGTAGACATATCAATCGCAAGACGTCAATGACAGATCGAAGTCTCCCGATCCAGAAACAGACGAACCTCAACCGGACCAAGAATACTAGAAAAAAAACGGACCAAGTATCGAGCCTGGTGGAATAGCAAAATGAGGACAATATTGGGAAGAGGTACAGGAATTGGCAGATACAGACCTGCTACGACCAGAAACATTGGATGAGAACTACTACAAGAGTGTTTGAGACACACAAATTAGCCATCGATACCGGAATTACATATGATCTTTATTATATGCAATTATGATCAAATCTTAAAATTATTGGTCACAGATGATTGTTTATGCTAAAAATTAAAATATTTTGTTTGACGATCTGCAAGCGAATGGTAGTAGAAACATATTTTCGCTAAAAACGTTTTTCTCGCTGAAAAATAGTTCCATAGAAATTTTAAATAGTCGTGGTTTGCTGCTAAATTTAATTTTGGAAAACAAGGTATGGCTGATTTGCCAGCAACTAAAAACAAAGGGGAAAATTTGGTTCAAAAGGTGAGAGTTTAATTTACCTTATAGCACAGTAAACTCTGGGATATTTATTTACGTCAAACAATTAAAACGTGGTTTGTTAGAAAGCGTGAATGTTGGAACATGACTAGGTTTGTTGAGAATATAATAGACTTGAAACTTGAACTCAACTGCGCCTATGAAAAAAAATAACATTACATATTTTCTGTTATGATAATGCTGCACAAGTCGCAACGCATTTCAATTCATTTTGTGGTTTCAAGTCCTATCATTCCCATTTTAGACTGTGAAACAACAAAAGTTAAAACTCAAATTTTTGCTGCACTTTTTCGTACATTTTCATCCTATTGAGTCTACATTCTGCTGCAACGCATTTTAATTCAAACGGTCAACGACAAACACAAAATCCAGAAAACTGTATGCGAAACTGTAATAAGATAATCTGATACCAGGATCGTTCTCATATAAAAGTGCAGGAAGTAAAAAAAGAATCAGTTTAGCCCAAAGTCTTACCTAACGTAATTATGGAATTTTCTTTCCTGTTTCTCTCTAGTGTAGAACAAATCGCTCCGATATGAACGAAGAATACCAGACAGGATGCATGAGAAGCCGTTAAAAAGGACAGTACCGCCTGAATATGAGCGCAAAAAACTCGTAGCGCAGAATATTTTCCGTAGCTGCTACCATACATAACTGTAGATTTTTTCCGTTGATTCCTTTAGAAAACTTTTGGTTGTGGAACATTTTCATCGACGCTGCAGCCAACTGGAGTTAGTTGGTCGTACTTGTCGCCATTATAACTTTGTCTACACAACTATGACTAGTTGCCAACGACAAGCACGAATGAGGCAACTAGATGGCTTAGTTAGTCTCGTAGGCAGGAGGCAGCTTGGTTCGGAAAACTTTCAACATCATAATTACCTGGCTCCCTCAAGTATTTTTTTTCTGCTCCCCACACAGCCAAGCCTTTTTCTGCCACTTCCGATATAAATTCCTTTTCAGTTCTTTTCATTTCGACGGTGGTTGTTGCCTTGTTGTAGAGATTATGTCCTGAGCTATATTTCACACAGGGTGAGACTACTACGTATACTACAACCAGTACTACGGCTTCTGCTGCTAGTCGGAGACCAGATAAGATGCATATATTTGTATGGGAGAACGAAAAGAACTAGCACTAGCGGCAGAAAAAATGCTGAAATGAAAATTAGAGACAGGAATCTCACAGTTGGATCTGATAACAGTATGCTTTAGTATGGTATTAATTTTCATGGACTTACGGCTGAACGGTACGAGAATGTTTAACAGACTTGAGAAAAGTCCAGGAAACAGAAAAAAGTGTATAGTCGTTTTTTATTAAATATCTGGAATTAAAAGATAAGAATTTCAGAAGTCGGTTCTGATGCATAGTTTGAAATTCTAATAAGTATAGCCGAAGACGGGGTAAACTTTCATGAGCAGAATGATATTTTAGTTGAAAACGAATTTTGCCCAAAATGCATAATGTATGAGACACATCAAGAGTTTAAGTTCTTTTGCAGGGAATGTGATGATTTATGGCGTATCAAGCACAAAATGTACTATAAGAAGCAACTTTAAGCAAAAAATTGCTTAAAGTAAAAATAAATTATTTAGGAAATCATTTAGCTTGATACGTGGAAAGTGAGTGTAATAGTTTCGCAGTAATTTGAAAAAGTTTGCGATTGAATTGAATCGTGATTTTTTCAGTTTGTAATAGATCAAGCACAAGACCCTATTAATTTTTTTAACAAAATTTTGTATGATACTTTTGGAACTAGCATGATGATAACTTCGCCTGTGTCGTTATTTTGATTGAAAATCAAAACGTAATTGTTGGCGCATCCATTGACTCGAAACAGGATTTAAAAAGTAGAATCAAAACAATATTTCGCATTAAGTAGGATCAGGTCTGATATATGTTAAATAAATATGCTGATAACTCTGCGTATGTGGCACTATTTTGAAAAATCGCTCAGCAATATAGAAGCTTTTCGTGCTATAACTCTTGAAACGAAGTCCACAAAATAGATAGGTCTTAAAACGAACTTAGTTTGGTAGAATCTCTGTTGAATATTTGGGACAGTACTCCCATCTACAATAAAATTTGTGCTTTTTGACTAGTGAACTTTCAAACTAGAATGATCTCGTAGTGAAATCAAGAAACATATGTTTCAGTTACTAGAATTTTGAAACGTTTGCGGGAGGTAACCTTACTTTATTATAACCCAATCATTTCTAACGCAAATGGAGGATCAAAACGAAATTTACAGGATGGGTTGGTTTCAACGTGACACAAAT
The DNA here is from genome assembly GCA_947369275.1 of Nemotelus nigrinus. Classification (NCBI taxonomy): domain Eukaryota; kingdom Metazoa; phylum Arthropoda; class Insecta; order Diptera; family Stratiomyidae; genus Nemotelus; species Nemotelus nigrinus. Next base: position 78,249,886 of record OX376372.1, read on the forward strand.
ACATACGGTTGTTAGCAGCGCGAGATTTCGGACAAATATTCAAATGATAAACATCTTTAGGTAACAAGTTTTTAAATTTTTCAAGTTTTGAAAACTTTGGTAACCCCAAAAATCTTTCTATCTTTTTAATATCCGATACATAAAGGATACGTTATTCTTTATGTGTAGCAATTGTGCTAGACTTTTTGTTTCAGTGCTAATAAAGATATGCTAGTACTGAGCACTTTGATCATTTTTGTACTGGGAAATACGGCCATCAAATATTCTTATGATAACTATGACATACTGAAAATATGTAGCAAGTGTTTTATTTTTATACTGTAGCAAGTGTTTTATTTTTTACTACTTTCGATACAGGTTGATCGTTATAAGGAGCACATGGTAGAAAACGCTATCAAAATCTACATCTGCGGTTTACTGTGAAAATTTGTTTTTCTAGCGGTTCTTATGCGATATACGTTTGACTTAGTAGCCACGCTTTTTAAGCCTCTATCGAGAGCTGATTAGAATAGTAGTATTGGAAACAGCAACGATTTCTATCTCAGATGTTGTTTTCAATGGAATGCAAAGTTCGGGGAATGAGTAGGTAGGTCATTAGTGAGGGTAGTTTAATCAAACGTTGTAAGCTCAAATACTCATTATAAGTATAATTGATATTTATACATTTCATTTCAATTGAGCCATTGATTTTAGAACTACATGTTAAACAAGCAAGGAAATCTGGAAGAAAGTGGAAAATATACTGAAAATCGAGTGCCACCCTATTTTAAAGATCCTCGCCAAACAAGAAAAAAACAAATTATATTGAAAGAGATGGTGGCCATTTACGAGGACTTTTGTCCACTTAAAAAAAATATTTGCAAGTGGTACAGTATTTTTAAACCAGGAAGTGACTCACTTAACCCACGACCAGGACGACCAGGACGGCCAGTCGATTATTCTACACTAAACAAGAAACATCCCGCAGGAAGGAAGTATCAGATACAACCATTTTAAATATTCTTCACGATTATTTTGGCATGACTAAGGTCAGCGCAGTGTGGATGCCAAGAATACTTATGCCGCCTCAAAAACAACAGGAAATAGAGTGCTTCCGCGCGTTTTTGGACCTCCGTAGTGCAGACGAGGATAGAGTATTGAGTCGAATCGTTACTGGAGAGTAGACTTGCATTCATCATTAAGAGCCTGAATTCAAACCAGACTCTATACAGTGGCACAAAAAAGACCCACCAAAACACGAGAAGTTCAAGGCGTCACAGGCTGATGGAAATGTTAAGGCGACCGTTTTTTGGGACAAAGAAGGGATCTTGTTAATCAATTTCAAAAACAAAGGTGTCTCCATAACCGGGAAATAATATGTTTCAATTCCAGAGCGGTTGAAAGAAGCCATAAAATTAAAGAGAAGATGATAAGTTAAGGCAAGCGTTTTTTGGGACAAAGAAGGGATCCTGTTAATCAAAGAAGAGACGTATTGCTTTGACTGCCCTGAAATATGGTGGGCTTTGATATTTTCGATCACCCACTCTAGAGCCCTGAATTGGCTCCCAGCGATTATTATCTTTTCCTGAAATAGGAAAACGTCCATAATGGGAAGAGGTTTTCAAAGGATGAAGAAATGAAGGACGCAGTTTCAATTTACATTTTAGTTTCCACTTCTTATTCATTCTGCAAACTTAATAATCAACCGTCGTACTTTTAAGAACAGATCTCGATAGAAACACAAAAACTCAAAAATATAATAGGAAATCCTCAACACAAAGATACTTTCCTATTATATTCGAAAACGAAAAAAGTTTTCTCGAGCTCCAAATCGGAAATTTGTTTTAAGTAATCAGCCACCATTCGTACTATCTAACGGTCCTAATCCTTTGATGAAAGCTTTAACAATGCCGTTAAGGTGCTTTTGCAGATTAAATTTTCAAGCAGCAGTACGGAATTCGTTTTGACCAATATCGTAAAAACTGTAGATTTTGTAGTGTTTACTCTGGACCGTGAATATTTAGTTTTCGCCATTTATTGCAATGTTTGAAAGGCTTTCATAAAGTTGCTCGGTGTGAGCTGTTTGAAAAGATCGGCTGCTTCAGTATCTCTGGATTGCTTTTCTTTTTTCTTTTAGACTATACCCTACATTCGACTCATAAAGTTGTATTGATTGGATGTATTCTTTCCTTTTTCGTTTTCTAGTATTCGACTATACCTCATCTTCATCTTTTTGTTAGGCGTTCTTTTGTCTAAGAACATTGATCCTATCGTCTCATATAATTCCCGCCTTTACGGTGCCAAAATAAAATTCTTCTGTGAAATTTTCTGTGAATGATTGTGAAAAATTAAATACGCTGTGTATTTTTATGTTGTTATTCGATGCTGACAATATAACAGAGCAATATTTGACTAATAGTAATGAACGAAAATTGGTGTGAAAATTCACACTTTGTTTCAAATTTGCAATTTTTATCACTAAAAAATATGCATAAATACTGAAATATATGATATGCCAAGTCTACTCTACAGTTTCTATGGATAACATAGTATTATCCATTGAAAGCATAGAACCCTATTACCCATAGACATATAAAGAATGGACACGCAATCACAATGCATGAGCCCGTACGTGAGTGAAGCAATTTTACTACACATGCAATCTTACTCTCTGTAAAACAGCTTTCCCCTCAATGCCGCACGCACCACCCCTCAGCGCTGTAGACTCTCTATGTAAACATTCATTTCAATCCATCCAATCTACGGGGTGGTTGGGATAACAGGGAAACTAATACATTTCAACAAATTTCCAAATACATCAACTTTTCTGCATGAAATTTGTTATTGTTTTATACAAACACATTGAGACCAGAGGTCGAAAATTGCTTCATTTCTCTCGGCCCATTTCGTATCCATTCTTCTTATATCTATGCTATTACCTATGAATACACAGTCTTCATTGATAGAGCCAGACCAGTATTTTTTGGGGTTTCCGACTGGAATTCGACAATCGGCTTTTCCTTCGAATACTTTTTAAGTTGTAGCTTCGACAGTTGATGACTGCGGAAATCTTTGCCTCGCCAAATATCTCGTACAGCTTTGGGAGGTCGGTTGATCTGCTCGCAAAGATGCCAGTCCGAAGCAGCAATCTACTGCTCGTGAGTTCGAATCCCACCGTATGCTCTTGGTTATATTTGTTCGGCTTGTAATCTCTTAAAAGCCGACTTTGTGTGATATCAGCGCTCTACTAAATAAATTGTCTCTTTCTAGCTTTACTCGAAAACTACTGAACCGATCTTTTTGAAACTTGGCAGGTTTATTTAATACATAGAAATGTAATGTTTGATCATTCAGTTTTTTTGTTGTTGATAAAAAATGGCCATTTTATAGCAAAAAGAAGACCGTTTTTTTAAGTGAACCATTAAATTTGATTGGTACCCATTTTGTAAAAAATGGATATTGTTTTAAATCCTTCGATCAAACACTCGTTTATACTGTTATTTAACTAAATCCATCGCTATTTTTTGCTTCAGATGATCCAGTTCGACACAATCTTGGTCACCGCAAAAAGTAAAAATTCAAATACCATTGTTTTGACGACCATTTGTAATTTAACAGTGTAATATTTTTCAATAAAAAAATTTCTGAATATTGCTCAATGTATGTACTTTAAGATACTATAACAATCGTTTAAAAAAGTTTCGTAGTTTTCTTTAAAAAAAATGTATAAAAACGACCTATTTTTTGCGCTACAAGTGGAGGCAACCCCTTAAAGAATAATAGAACAATTGATATTCGTTACACCTAAATGTATCTCCCTCTACCGCCATTGCTAAGCATTCACTTCAAAGGGTAATCCCCTAAGCTTTGGCATTATCATAAAAAATAAAACAAAAATTTCATAGTTGCTTCTAATTTTCTATTGCCCGCTTTACGGATTTGATCCAATTATTCGCTCAGGCACCCGTCTTTCGAAGACTTTCAAAATGTTTACGGATACTCGTGTAAGAGTCCATGTTTCACATCTATACAGGTCTCATTGTTGACTTACAGACTTGGAGCTTTGTTTCCCATGTGAATACAGTTGACCTTCAGTATAGTCAGAAAGGAGTGTAAATCTATTACTTTGAAGTCAATTCTGCACCTAAGTATATAAATTCGTCTATATTTTCTCACTTATATTATTATATATTACATAGTGAGGTCTCCTTTTTGGTTTGGTTGATTTTCAGACAGTGTGGTAAACAAATCCAATATGGACACTAATTCATATTGGAATTGTTTTTGCGGGATGATTAAAATTGAAAAAAAATTTATTTATCTTGAAAATTTTATTTGACAAAGTGGTTTCGAAAGCATGCACTGATTCTCATCAGACACCAGCACACAGTGCATACTTGACTGGTGTGACCACTTGCAGTTGGAAATCATTAATTGTTATTTACGCTGGTTGTGACAAATTTTAACATCTCCGACTTATATCCATGGAAATAATTTACTCATAAAGGTTATTGATTTGTGATCACGGTTCCCTTCTTGTCTATAAATCAGCATAGACAACGTATATCGTCTCATAGACAACGTATATCGTCTTCATGTAAACTCAATAGCTTCCGAGATATTTTAGAAAATTAGGTCTTCATGAAATATGGCCTTACATAAGTTTTTGAAATGAAATTACATCCTCAGTCCTCTCTAATTTACCCTCAATGTCTTAACGTTTCTCGCCAATATTTGTATTGTGTATTTTCACAAGTCTCATATTTCACATCACGATTCGGGCAGAATATATTTTTAATTAATTAAGATATCATAGTTAGTATTAACGCAACGGAATCAATGCTGCTGTATCAATCTACTGAAAATAATCAGTAAAATCGAAGTGCTCGTTGAATATTTTGAAGTAAACTTACATTATTAAAGTAAAAGCTACAGTAATTTAGTGGCCCAGTTTGAGCTACACTGTTAAATAGTATACTATTCGACAAAAAAAAATCAAATGAAAATTTTGAATGAAAGCTTGAATTTCGACAGAATTTTTACAGAAAAAAAAACATTTTAGAAAATTTATGTGAAAACGATGTAAAATTCAATAAAATATAATAAGTTCAAAATATATCCACAAATTCTATGAAAAAAAATCATGACAAACCTCTTGTTCATACCGCAACATTTCAACCACCTGCAGAAACATCATTTCTGCCTCATTTTTGGGATCGTACATCATATCGTCGTTATCATCGACCAGTGTGATATCGCCGCACTCATTCAACGACAAATCCGAATCACTATCATCGTTCTCGTCACTATTGACACTATCACCGTAACAAAAGCTTCCGTTCGCGTGATCATTTTCGATTTCATTTTCTGCGTCAGTTCTATGCACGATAATTTTACCGCGGCGTTGATTCGTCATAACGATTCCAGCTTCATCATTCCCAGCAGGACACACAACGCCACCGTTACTGCTGCTGTAGCTTCCTATCGATTTTGTCGACGTCGACATGTTGTTTGTCGACGAGTACAATGTACTCTGTGATTTTTCAATAGGTGTTAATAAATGCATGTCGACGGTGTTTATACTTAAGCCGACAACGACAATAATTATGATATCAACTCGAGCGTAGAGCTTCTAACACTTTCTACACCACACTTTGTCGAGACACCGGCAAAAATCAATCACTTTTCCGCTTCACACAGCAAGGATAACAGAAAAATCACTTTCCACTTTAATCATTCACCACTCGATGCATCGATTTTCCTTTGTTTCGCTGTTTCCCCTTTTGCAAGGCAGAATGCGTCGCGCCTGCAGAAAACAATGTTTTTCATGTGGTACGCGTTGCACCACACTGGAAGCCAACTACACAAGCCTCTCGATGCACAAAGAAGTCGATGATATTTTATGATTTATCGAAGTCTATAAACCATTTGAACTTTTCCCTGATGTAACGACGCCCAAGAATGCGATAATCTTTGCGTTAATGATTAATGTTCCATGTAAGTGTAACTACAAGTATTGAGTGTACTCTGTATGCACGTACTGAAAAAAAACACATTTAATGATAAAAACTGTGGACGGGGCCATAAAACCGTAGACACTCAGACCGGACTATGTCTGACTTGTTTATCTTCCCCGAAAAAATGCCCAGAACTAGATTCGATTTGACGACAAAAGATATGATTGAAGCTGCGTCGATCGAGCCAACTTCATTTCCGATTGTCGAGTGTAAACAAAATCAAACAATTTATTGGAAACTCGAATGCGATAAAAACGAGGCTAGTACTGGTGGAGAGGAAATGGTCACACATATTTCTTCAATTACGTCGAATCGAGGGTGAATGGTTTATTTAACCCCCGCTAGACACACCTGGGTCTTTGGTGTCCGGCCGTTTTTGAAAATCGTCAGGGCGCACAGGTACGTCAATATTTCGGGTTCTAACCCCCGCTTAAAAAATTGTACTTGGATCCAGAACTGGCGTAGTGAACGTCACGCTCGGTCCTCCGTTCTTCGTGAATTGCTGAGCTGTCAAAGTTGGCTGCGGACACCAAAGACCCATGTGTGTCTACGGAAGCATAAAAGTGTGCATTTTCTTCGAAGCTTTTCTTCGGTATATTAGATCAAGCGGTAGTTAATTGTAACATTTTGTACAATTTTAATGAAGCGAACACTGCATTGGGAAGATATAAATTTATTGAAACGTTAGCACTTAGTTTAACCAGCGAAGAAATAAAAATTTGCGAAGAACACAAGCTTCATGTATGCAATGAATGCATTTTGTAATTTTGTTCAGCTACTTTATTTATTTTAATAAGAATAAGTGTAAGTAATAATAAATAACACAAAAACGTATAAAACTTTGAGTTACATTACTTTCAAACCAAAAATTGTAATTTCAAACGAATTTTCGACTCTAAAAAAATTGTACTTTTTCTCTTGTCATAATAATTATACTTTTTTCGAAGTTTCATTATGTCCTTTTTTTTTCTTTCATCTACTATATGTCAAGAAACATTTCGTACAGTAGAATTTTCTTAAACTTATTTAACAAAAAGCTATGATGTTTTAAGTGAATACGTGTATTTCTCGTGTTTTGTGTCGATTTCCATTAAATAACAATAATAAAAATTCATATATATCCATCACCTAATGCACGCTCTTTTTCTATAGATATCGATCTACCTTCATGAATTTTTTCAGATTTTAAAACGATTCGAAGTGTGGTAAAAAAACGGCAGGACTCCATAGACCCAGGTGTGTCTAGGGAGGTGCTCGAATTGTAGTGTGTCTGGGGAGGGTTAAAATAAAACGACTGTTTTTATCACGGAATGATTTATAATCAGTTGGTTAGTAGACGTTTTCAAAATTTAAGAGGTTTCATCTATAATTCATTAACTAGTTGAGCTTTAAACTAGAACAATCAGCTGATATATTATTTACTTGTAAATTTCAAGTTCTATAGTTCCCTTATGAATTTTTCAGAAAATAAATTGAATGGTGAGAGCTGTTAGAAGTGAATAAAGTAGTAAATGAAAATAAAGTTTAAGTCATTAGAAGTTCAAGTAAACAAACCGCACATAGAAAGAACGCGTTCATTGCATTCGAAGTTGTATCAAAGCTATCTAGTTTGGACAAAATGTATATTTATTCACAACTGTCGGTAGGAATGGAAGTTTTAAATTTAACCCAAATGCAAACTATTCGGACGTATAAAGGAGACGGAGTGCGGAGGTGGGGTACTAGAAGTCTCTTATCGATTATTTATGACAATACTATTTGTGTTTCCATTTAGAGATTAAGCTTTTATACTGGAAGAGGTATATGGAACAGGTATATGGAACAGGTATTTTTTTTTGGAACAACCAGTACCTAGTACGAAATTTAAAAATACTAGGTACGAGTATTTTTGTGAAGTATATATGTAATCAAGAATTTACCCCATAAATTTCGTCCATTTGATTCATTTCAATCAAACAGTGATTCCTAACATGAACATCCTAACATTAATATGCACTCGTATTTCATACTTGCAAGTGCTTTCATTTTCACGAGGTTTTCGTACTTTCAGTTTTTCCGGCGGATTTCATTTTGCCGCATCTTAGAAACAAGCCCGCTTTTTCCCAGATTTGTATGGAAATTTCGCCCGAAACAATTCAGAAAGGTCGTTTTTGTCCAATTTCCCCTATCAAACATTTTTTTGCCCAAAAAAAATATCACTAATATACTCCCCGACCACTTTCAATCATCGAAAGCGCTGTAAAGGCAGTTTTTGCCAAACTATGGCCAAAAAAGCCGTTACTCCCCTACAAAACCGAAATTTTTGTATCAGCAATATGTCTTGGCCCGTTACACTGGGCCTCGATTTGCAATTTACTCTGCAATTTCCGATGGCAGCGACTGTCAAATTTATGGTATGCCATCTGTGCGTGGGGAATTTCATGGCATGCAATTTCATTTCGAAAATGCCTCTGAGCGGGAAGGACGTGCGCTATATCTGAGTGTCAAATGCTCTTAAGGAATTATTTGAAATGCAAATTCGATTTTTTCGCAATTTCCCACCATTTCATTGCTCAACGACATCTAAAAATCCCTTTAAATTCAAAATACATACATCTTCTTACATACATCTTCTGCCCATGGTTCAGCGCCATTTTGAAAACAAGAACTGTCAAAATATTGCAAGGCAGATTGCCGAGCAAATTGCATACCATATTGCCTACCATTTATGGCAGACCATAAAATATTGCATACCATAGGCTGCCTCCACTGGCAATTTCAAATTTCATGCAAAGGAAAATTGCTAGTGGAGGCAGCCTGTTATGTCTCAAACCACTCTAACCCTAAATTGGCCGATTTTGACCGATTTCAGCTACTTTTTCCCTAAAAACTTTTTGAATAATTGAATAAAATACTTGTATATATAACATACTCGATACGAAAATACGCGATAAGAAAATACTTGCAAGTTCCAAAATACTCGATACGAAAATACTTGAAAATACTTGAAAATGAAAAGCCTCCGAAAGCATTGTCAAAATAAAGTTGTATTTTGATTGCGAGACGATTGAAAATTGAAATTTAACGGAGTGGTTACTGGGCTTAGTTAAATTTCAAGTTTTGATAGTCTCGAAATCAAGTGTACACAGAAAATGCCTTGGTAAGTTTCAAGTTTGTCTTGTAACTGATACCAGTCCAAGTTTCCGTCCTTTTTTAACACGGTTCCTTTTGAGAATACTCATAAAATGAAGCATTGATATCAGAATGTGAAGATCCATCTGACCAACTGGCTAAACATCAAAAACTCGAACATAAATCATCATGCATTAGAGCGGTATTTTAAATAAGATGCAATCTTATCAGGAAATGTCAGCAGAAAGTTAAAAGACGGTTTAAAAGATTTTGAATTTGTAAGATAAGGTGGTCCAGATAAATAAAAAATAAGATGCATCAATACTTGACCATAGGCATCAAAATTTTCATCATAGTAAAGATCAGCGCCCAAGTTAATAAAAATGAAGAAAGCCTCCGAAAAGAGATCTCAGGACAAGATAAATTTCAATAAATAATTAGGACTAAAGAACGAAGAAGAATAAAAAGCAATTTTACTTTTAACGGTTGGGAACTTAACGACGATAGATCTACTGCGCACGCTATCGCTGATCCCCATTTCGCAACAATCATCAAAACTACTATCTGAATCTTCCGTCAACACTATCATTACTTACATTAATTAATTACATTAATCATATTATGACCTTATGGTTCGTTCAGTCCATCGATTCCTTTCTCTACAGACCTCCGAAGCAGCAAAAATTTCGTGAGCCAAGAATACCTACTTACGATGGTGCCAACAGTCTCCCGCAAAAAGTCCTCAGAAGAAGATAGTTTCAAATTTCTTCCTTAAAAAGCTTCCTATTTGCTACTTTGAGCTTTTTGTAGCGTTATATAGGGATGGAGAGTGGCCTTAGCACAACTTAGAACCAGACCGAAGTCCAGAACCAAGAGTGCTAAGGTCAGAAAGTGGAAATGGCTCATGCCATTCAAGAGGCAAAACAAAAAAAAGAATTGCCCCGAGAGCAGGGTGCCCTAGAAATGGCCGTGAAGGCCCCTCGTCCGCATTAGCGGAGCACCCTTTAACCAACCCCGACGGATGCTGGGGTGCCGCTTTGCTAGCTCGCTGCGGCTGGGGTGGGTTCATAAAAAAAATGGGGATGGTTTGCTCTCAAGAAACGGGATGCTACGTATTATTCATCCGTCATGAATTCCGTAGCCGCAAACTGGTATGTAAAATACCCAGGGACCAAAAGGGGGCATAGCTCCGTAAAGGAAACCACCCAGGCTCTGCAACATGGGCTGACTAAGCAGACCCAGTGCTCGTGACAACGCACGGAGCCAGAAAATTGAAAATCTAAACGGGAAAATAGGAAAAAATGCTACCTCTCCTTTACAAGGAACCCGGGTGAGGCAGACAGCCCCGGGCCCCCGATGTTAGTGGAGCCCTGACCCCGATGGTCTGGGGTCCTCCACCCTCTGATGCTGGCCATATCAATCCAAAAATTCAAAATTCAAAAATCTAATCAAGAAAAACCAAAATTTACATCAAAGCGGAAACTACCTATGTGTGGCCAGCATCCCTCCCTTGTGATGCTGAAAAATACTGAAAAATTCACGAGAAAACTATTACATTATAGGCCAGCCAGGCCTGGAGCGGAACCTGAAAAAGAAGATGAACTTCTCGGGCTTTCACCCAATAAGAAGGCCAAAAGTTTAGATTTTACAAATTCATCATTATTATTTCATGCTTTGCTTTAACTGATTAAATTCATCTATTCCAAACTTCTAAAATTTGCTTTATAAGTATCTTTAACTAAGTCCTGTTTGCGGCCCCTTTTTTTTTTCTTTATTCCTTCAATATTTTCTTTTGCTATGAATTAAAGTATCCGCTTGCAAAATTTTAATGTAAAAATTATTTGCATTCTTGAGGAGAAATAGCTAGATAAATTATTACTTTTTTTTTCTTATATGATTCGCAACAAAAATCTACTTCGAATATGTACATGTACACCTTTCGACTTTTCCTGATATTAGTAATCAACAATAAGTGCGGAGTTTGGATCCAAACTATGCCGTTTTCATTTTTTTTTCTCGAGACAATGAAAGGTATGTTTCGTCCGACATAGAATTGTAGACTTTACTTTTGTCGTAGAAAAGTAGTATTTCAGAAAAAGAATGCAAGGTACTACACATGAACCGACATCTAAATCATTTGGACTGACTCTTTTTCTAGATCAAAGAATGTATGAGAGAAAAATTGATTAACGGTACAAGCCGCCCGTACACAAAACAACTATTTTTACATTTGCCTCAAATGTCTGATAGTGAAAAAGAACAAATGTCGTGTCTACTAGCTTACGTTATGTACAGATTTAACTAACATGACAAATATGACATCATATTCTTCTCTCCAAATCTGCTCTAAAAAATCTCTTACGACTGGCATGTAGTATTATTTCATGATTTTTCGTTTTCTTCTTCATAAATATTTATATATAAAAAATGTAAGTTATTACCTCTTCCATTCTTTTCGAGGTACAAGAACTAGAGATAGCAGATATTATTAATAATATCTCGATATTTTTGTTTTCTTTTTTTGTTTTTTTTTTTTTTTCTTCGATAGTATTTTCGTTTAACGATAATAACATTGAATTACTTTGATTAAAATATTTTTTTTTTTTTTTTTTTTTTTTTTTTTTTTTTGTCGTTACTTTTCTTCAGAAACGAATATCTACTCTCAAATGACGATAGTTTAAATTTCCAGAAGCTAAACAATGACTTCAAATTACGTTACATCGCTAACTTCAGCGCACTAGTTTTAACAGGCGTGTTTTATAATAGCTATCTAATCAGTTCGCTTACGTGTCTCAGCAACCAAACCTTCCTTTTTGACTTGTAATTTCGAGCCGGATCTGCTGAGCAAATATATTGGACGTATCTGGATTCCAATACAACGTAGTATATCCAACCTTGACGCCGTAGACAATTCAGCAGGATTTATAAAATTTAGACTTACTTGGTCCGAGTTGGGTGATAGGAATTGCGGTGGCGACAATTTGCCGGGTTAATTGTTGTTGTCTGAGTCGGTTGGCAAATGCGAGGAACAATCGCTAACCGGTTGGCTACCATTCTCACTGGTTATTAAATTTCATGCCGTTGATCCTGACAACGACGAGGAAGAAGAAGTGGTCAAAGACGACGCCGTTGCGGTCGAAGGTGCAGATTTTGATCGCCCGGTTCGGGACATACCCCAAAAATTCATATCCTCATTCTAAGTTGGCATTATTTCTTAGCTCCGCCTATAATCGCAGCCAAACACACGACACATTAGCTTGGAAAAGTCTTTTAAAACTCCTTACATCAAAATCCCGAATATTTTTCCCAAAACAACCCATACCAACCAACTGCCAAAGATAACACATCCGAAATTCTCGTACATCTCAGGCGAAACGGTTAACCGAACGGTATATACAACACAAATGCTGTTGATTTTTTTTTTTTCGTTCTAACACAATCAACTACAAGCACTAAACCATAACCATGCTGTTAATAAAACAATTGCACTATGTGGTTGCCTTGACTTATAGAAATGCACGATTAAATTTTGAATATTTTTTTTTTTTTATGTCAATTAATCACTCAGCGAATTTCACGAATTGATTTTTATTGAAATACTTGTAGGTTATGTGAAATCATTGGTTTCAAAAGCCCGAAAGTGATTGTAGTAAAAATGAAAGTTTTCGGATGAAAATCGCGAACGATATTGTTGAATCGAATGGAGCAGTAACAGCCGGGAAGGGAATCCACAAAACTCAGCACAAAACAGGAAAATTCCAATTGGCTTGTTCACGACGTAGTATATGCACGAACGCTACGCTCACTTATCCGACAGATTTGCAAATTGTAGCAGCACTTCACGCATCACAAAACTGAAGAACCTCTGATAATGTTGAGACGCACCACAATAACTTTGCAAGAATTTGCATTATGTTGCCACTTTTCCCGAACTTTTCGATTCATTCAAGTTCCCGTTGGCAATATTTTTCACACCACGACTCCTTCGCCACGCCGTCTGCTCTCTCGAAAATTCACTCCGACGCCCATGTACACACTCCAAGCAGATCTTCGATTCCAATTCAAAGAATTCGACTTTGAATCCGAAAAAAATGTCATTTCGTGCGGTATCACGTTTTTCTGATCCCCATCGCTCGTCGCCTTTTCTTTTCCCGACCGCCACGATTGCCAGTTGCTATCCGACTCTGCGACCACGTCTTGCCTCCGTCGCGAATGAGATCCGACTTCCTATCGCCAAGCGCTGCATTCTCACAGCCCAGCCACAGCATCGCAATTTGCCATAAACAATTTACCGTTGATACGGTAAATTAGTTTTGAGAAAAATGAATTTTTCGAAGCGACATCGCTTGTGTTTCGATTTGACGAAAACAAGGTGCCGTTAGAGGGCAAGCAGAGGACTTTTGATACAATGCGTATCAAAAGTCGTTTGCCGTGAATTTTAGAAACAAAATTCAAATAGGCAAATGCTACAACACAGATCTTTCCACAAGGGCAAGTGCGTGGAAAGAGCTGAAGGATGGATGTAATGTGTGAAAGACAATGACGTGAACAGGTGATCAAGTCTTTTACTATCCAATCTTTTAGATTTATTGCGTGAACTAGTGAGCAAATAAAAAGGGGTAAATATAATTGTAGGAAATTTCGTGAACACGTATGCTAAGCTAATGACGAAAGTATCTTTGATAGAGGAAATGGTGAACCAGGTGAACATCTCTAGATACTTTCTCATTGGGGCAGGAGTGACACCTGAAATAGGCGCAAATGGACGATCTTCCAAATTAAATTTGGAAATCATTCGTGAACTGGTGAACTCAGTGGGTGTATCACTTAGTGATGTCTTTCGCATGAAAGACGCCCACTGATCGTCCATTTTGATCGGCCAGCTGGTAGTAAGCACCGCCGATCTTCTTAATTACCTTACTAGGTAAAAACTTCCGGTCCAGCTTTGCATTGTAGTGCGCGGCTGCGTCACTTTGCCGGAAGTTGCGCCTGTAGACCACTTCGCCAGGCTGGTATGTAACCAACCTGGAACGAAGGTTATAGGCCTTGGCATTGCGAGACTGGGCCTGGGTGGTGAGGTCGCGGATGGTCTGGCGTAGAAGAGCCAGGTGGTCAGGAAGTGGCAGAGTGGTCGCAGGGTCATCCATCAGGTGAAGTTGCCGCAGCAGGTGGTAGGTGCGGCCATGGGTCACCATTGGTTGCCCGAAGACTGCCTGATAGGGCGAAGTTCCTATGGTTGCGTGAGGGGCGGAACGTAGTGCGCAGGTTATTTCTGAGAGTTTACCGTCCCATTCCTTTTGAGCAGGGTCAATATAAGATCGAATTGCTGCCAGTATGGAACGGTTAAGACGTTCCGAGGCATTGGCTTGGGGGGAATACACAGCGGTGAAGGTATGTCCGATACCGAATTCCTGTAGAAAGGTCTGAAAGATAGACGACCGAAATTGTACACCATTATCTGTTACAACACTCTCCGGGACTCCAACAAGGTGAAATACCCTTCTCCTCAGGATGTCGATGACGCAGTGAATTTCCGAAGCGGCTCTACGAAGGGGAATCGCGAAAGATGGTCTAGGACGATGAGAGCTCCAATGTTGCCAGACTTGGACCTAGGGTAGGGGCCGATAATGTCGATGTACAAGCGCTGGAATATGCGCTCGGGAACGGACTGCAGCGTCATTGGTGGACGAAGGGTGTGTGAAGGGGCTTTGGTGGTTTTGCATGTAAGGCATGATCCCACATAATCACGCACTTGAGCGGCCATTCGTGGCCAGAAAAACCATTGCCGTAATCGGCCGAGGGTTTTGGCCACGCCACCATGCGCACTCAAGGGTGGGTCATGAGCTCCCTTCACTAATTCTGCCGTCATTTCTGACGGCACCCACAACTTCCAAGCCAACTGGTCTTGAAGTCCGTTTCCGGTCGCATACTCAGTCCGCTTGTACACGAACCCGTCTACAACTTTTAGGTCCGGCAGTTGGTCTTGTTCTGCCTGGACTTTCGCCGCTAGCTCCAAATAAGAAGCACTTTTGAAATGCGGCGAAGTCAAGTCTAGCTCCATTGGAGTCTCCTCGCCTTCTGCCGGCGTCAACGCCTCGGCAGAGAACATGCGCGACAAGGAGTCCGGCACTACGTTCTGGCTTCCCTTTCGGTGGACTATTTTAAAGTTGAAACCTTGAAGTTTCAAGGCCCACCGGGCTAATCGTCCATTAAGGTCTGGTTGGTTCATTAGCCATTTTAGGGAAGCATGGTCGGTCACGATTTCAAATTCGTGACCTTCCACGTAGGCACGGAACTTCTTGATTGCCAACACCGCTGCCAGACATTCTTGCTCAGTGACGGTGTAGTTTCGCTGAGCGGGATTCAGTTTGTGGGACATATAGGCGATGGGGGCTTCAGCTCCGTCTTCTGTGCGCTGCACCAGCACGGCACCGACTCCATGTTGACTTGCGTCACATTGGATGGAGAAGGGCTTGTTGAAATCTGGGCTGTGCAGCACTGGGGCTGAAGCAAGGCTGTGTTTCAATTGCTTGAAAGCATTTAGCCTCTCATCGGTCCACACAAACTGACTCCGCTTAGAAAGCATGTCTGTCAGTGGTGTTGACAAGGACGCATATTCCCTGACGAAGCGCCGATACCAACCGCAGATTCCTAGAAATCTTCGGAGTTGCTTCGTGGTAGAGGGAAGTGGGAAATCCATGATAGATTTCACCTTGTCAGGATCAGTCTGGATAGTGCCCCCACCAACAATGTGGCCAAGGTACTTGACGTCTCGCAAGAGGAACTTACTCTTTTCCACATTGATGGTGAGGCCAGCTTGCCTCAAATGGAAGGCGACCTGATGAAGTACCTGAAGGTGCGCGTCGAACTCGTCTGTTATCACCAACAGGTCGTCGAGGTACACGAATACCTGGTGCTTGAGTTGGGGCGGAATTACCTTATCCATTAGCCGCGACATCGTTTGGGGTGCATTACACAACCCAAACGGCATCACGACAAAATGGTAAAGGGGTCGACCGGGCACAGTGAAGGCTGTCTTCTCCTTTGACTTTTCCTCTAGAGGGATTTGCCAAAAGGCATCCTTTAAGTCAAGGCTGGAGATGAAATTTGCCTTAGGAAGTCTGCTGAGAATTCCATCAATCAGCGGCAAAGGATAGGCATCCTTCACTGTGACCGAGTTGACCTTCCGGGCATCCAGGCATAGGCGCACCTTCGAGGGCTTTACCACCAACGTTACCGGCGAAGACCATGCACTCTTCGACTCTTCGATTACGCCCAACGCTAACATCCGGTCAATTTCCTGATATAGGAGCTTTTCGACAGCTGGTGACACAGAGAAATGTCTCTGTTTTATGGGTTTCTGGTCACCAGTGTCGATGTCATGACGGATGAGCGTAGTCTTTCCCAAGCCCTCAACAGCGAATGAAGGAAAGCAAGCAATCGCAGACCGAAGTCTGCGATGCTGCTCCTGTGTGAGAGGGTGGGCGCAATCGTCGAGTGCGTCGAGGCTGTTGGTGGTGTCGACCTGTGGTGGTGGCGCAAACAGGTCTGTGGCCAGGGTGAAAAGACGGACGAAGTCCACTCCCAGATAGAGATTCTGACTGAGAGTGGGTATTATCCACAGCGTCAACGTCTTGGTGAGCCCCCGGAACGTGATGTTGGCTGATACTCGGCCTACGGCTTGATGTTGTGTGCCGTCAGCTGTTTTCAACCCGAGAGAAGCTCTTTTCCAAGGAAAAGCGTTCCTCTCGAGGAATGAGCGGGCTAGATCAGCCGCCATCACGCTCACGTTGGCTCCCGTGTCGATCAAACCCGATGTAAGTTGGCCGAACAACAGAACCTGAGCGTACGGTCGAACGTCACCTGGAGGCACGTTCAACAGAGTCGCACAATCCAATTGATAACGCCAACGACGGAACTGAGCGTAAAAACGCCTCATTCTCAACGTTGAGCGTTTAGGTGTAATAGAAGGTTGTCTAATGGTGTCAATTTCGGAATTAAAAATTCGGTTTCGGACCGCCGTATATTTCCGCCATCTTAAATGATATGGCAGAAAAGCCAAAGGTGTAGGAGGCTCTGCCTGTAAGAGTGGGATCGATAAGGTGGTAGAGTCCCCACTCGGCTGAATACTAACATCATTGGTGGTTGGGCCCACGGAATTTGGAGACAGATCATCAGTCCTGTCTACCTGCTGGAACGGGGTGGAGCTTGCTTGCCCTGCGGGAGGCGTGAGATCTTGTTCCGCGCTCCCTGCGGTCCGTTTTTTGTCTGGCAGTTCACACAATTCGGTTTGTATGTGTCTGCCTTTCCGCAGCCGTAGCAGAATACAGTTCTGGGCTCCAAACAATCGTCGAAACGGTGTCCCACTTGCTTGCAGTTCCAGCAAGTAGGCAGGACCGTGACCGCCTCCACTCCAGGTTCTTCCGGGGAATCCTCATATTGGTCCAGCGGGTATTCCTCACGTAGTTCTTCTGTAGCATGTCTCCATTGGGAGGATCGGCGTCGACCTCCAAGCTCCATCTCAAAGTTCTCCGCACGGATGACGGCCTGACGGAGCAGACGAACAGAGGGAAGGTGTATTTGTAGCAGACCACGACGGATTTCTGGCACTAAATTGCGTCTGAGAATGTCAGCTAAGTCCGCGTCGCCAATAGGGCGCTGTAGCCGGTCGACAATCTTGTAGACGTCCGCACTGTAATCGTCGAATGTTTCTTGAGGTCGCTGTTTCCTTCCTCGTATCTGTTCCATCAGGTCGGCATCCGTGAAGCGATCCGCGAAATGATCGCTCAGGGCCGACTCCAAATCCCTCCAACTGAAGTCACGTCTGGAATTGTAAAACCGCCAATACCAATCAGCGGCAGGTCCAATCAAAAGTAAATGCGTATGCTGGCATAGCACATTAAAATTTCCGCCCAAGGTGTTTCTGGTGAGAGCCGCTACCCTGTTAATAAAGACTTCCACGGGCATGGAGGATTCACGACCCGAGAATTTTAGTCCCCACCCACCAATGATGCTTGCCACCTTATCGTGGTGGAACTGGACATTATTACCACGAGGGGTGCGAGGTGAGTATGAACGCGGCACTGGAACAAAAGATTGTGCGCGAGGGTTTAGTCTTGGCGACTCTACATTCCGAGTCCGGGACGGAAGGTTCAATTGAGCCATGCGCTCCAGCATCATACGCATGCCGTTCTGCAACTCATTAATTTGTTGCTGAAGTCCGCTTAAATCCTGGGGCACTATAGAGCGCGCTCCTGCGGCTTCTGAGGTCAAATCTGATATTGGGGACGCTTTTGATGACGGGCCAGGTGGCTGAATTAAACCTTCCGCCCCCGACTCGGCCTGTAAATCAAAGTCCCTGATTTCCACATCTTCATTGCTTCTCATGCCTCGGGTTCTTACTCCCGGCCGCTGGGTTTTGGGCCGAGCCCCTCGTGGCATAGATGCTGCTGCAGTGGGGGCCTGTCTGGCTCCTAAGGGGAGACTCAGTGGTCCACGGCACAGCGGGCAATCAGTGCGGTTTCTGAGCCATTGCTCCAGGCACGATTCATGAAAAGTGTGTCCACACTTGGTGGTATACGTGTCCTGGGCGGTAGCGAATGGCTGCTGGCATATGGAGCACTGAGCCTCCACTGTGGTGCCAGACAGATCCTCACTGCTGTGTCGCAATGGCATGTCTAAACTGTGAAATTTGATTATAGACGAAAATTCAAAGAAAGTGCACGATACTCGTGACTAACGAAATAATTACGCTTATAACTAAGGAGTTGCTGCAAATTCAAATGCAACTCTGTGCACAACGAGTGTGACTAACTCTTCCAAAGAGAGAAAAACAATCTTAACAGCTAAAGGGCAAGAAAAATGCCAAATATTCAAAGCTATATATAAAATATAGATATAAGTGGTTGCACACCAGTGGTGTGACTAACTCTTCAATAAATCTTACTCAAGATCTTAAAGCCAAATGGCTAGAATTCGAATGAGAAAGATATAGATTTCAAAAGAAAAGTTTTACCCTTTCCAAGTTAGGATAAAAATTTAATATTTGTCAAAAATTTAATTTTCAGAAAAGGCCTTCTTATCAGACGGAACCCGATCCGTTCCTCCCCATTTCAGGTCCGCTGCTGGCTGGCTATTGATTTCAAAACTGCAGGAAATTTAAATTTTAATTACAAAATGTTTAAGTATGAGAAGTATTTACGTATGAAAATGTCTTGGTGAGAAAAATGTTCAAATGTGAAAACTGTTTAAGTGTGAAAAGTGTGTAAGTGTGAGAAGTATTTAAGTTCAGTCATTTAATTGGGTCGATTCAAAAAAAAAAGGAATCGCCCAGTATGGGGGACTGTACTCTCACCCGAAATTCCTCGAAAAGAGAGGAGCAAAGGACCAAAACAACTATGTTGCTGCTTGACTCAACCTCAGCAAATGGTTCAAGTTTGGCCAAGCTGCAGGGACGTGTAGGCGGCACCACGCCAACCCCACGTAATCCACCACAGCTTGAACCAAACTCAAGCCAAAAGCCGAAGCTGGATCAAGACAGCAAGGATAAAGAAAATTTGGGACAGCTTCCCAACATAAAGTGGGGCAGGGGCCCTTCGGTTGACCGGGACAGGAGCGGCGGTAAACCACCACAACCTGTTATCCGCGGCCAACCTCCAGGTTGCACCCAGAGTCAAAAAACTCAAAAAGACAACACAACAGGAAGCTGCCCAAAAGGTAAGCTAACTAGGAAATGATTTTAAAAGGAAAGGATTGGGAAGGATGTTTGCGGCTAGTAAGGAAAGAGCGAGCGATGCAGGTCTTAATTCAAGGGGTTTGTTCTCTCGAACGAAGTATATCGAATCGCAAAGGAGGCGATTCTAAGACCTGCGAGTGAGAATGGAATTTTAAGGTTTGAAGACGTAAAGTCTTAAGGGGAGTATGAGTCGAAACTCATAAGTATTTTCTCACTTTGGTGGGTCACCCAAAAACGAGTTTCGGGCCCCACGTTGGGCGCCATTTGTAGCGTTATATAGGGATGGAGAGTGGCCTTAGCACAACTTAGAACCAGACCGAAGTCCAGAACCAAGAGTGCTAAGGTCAGAAAGTGGAAATGGCTCATGCCATTCAAGAGGCAAAACAAAAAAAAGAATTGCCCCGAGAGCAGGGTGCCCTAGAAATGGCCGTGAAGGCCCCTCGTCCGCATTAGCGGAGCACCCTTTAACCAACCCCGACGGATGCTGGGGTGCCGCTTTGCTAGCTCGCTGCGGCTGGGGTGGGTTCATAAAAAAAATGGGGATGGTTTGCTCTCAAGAAACGGGATGCTACGTATTATTCATCCGTCATGAATTCCGTAGCCGCAAACTGGTATGTAAAATACCCAGGGACCAAAAGGGGGCATAGCTCCGTAAAGGAAACCACCCAGGCTCTGCAACATGGGCTGACTAAGCAGACCCAGTGCTCGTGACAACGCACGGAGCCAGAAAATTGAAAATCTAAACGGGAAAATAGGAAAAAATGCTACCTCTCCTTTACAAGGAACCCGGGTGAGGCAGACAGCCCCGGGCCCCCGATGTTAGTGGAGCCCTGACCCCGATGGTCTGGGGTCCTCCACCCTCTGATGCTGGCCATATCAATCCAAAAATTCAAAATTCAAAAATCTAATCAAGAAAAACCAAAATTTACATCAAAGCGGAAACTACCTATGTGTGGCCAGCATCCCTCCCTTGTGATGCTGAAAAATACTGAAAAATTCACGAGAAAACTATTACATTATAGGCCAGCCAGGCCTGGAGCGGAACCTGAAAAAGAAGATGAACTTCTCGGGCTTTCACCCAATAAGAAGGCCAAAAGTTTAGATTTTACAAATTCATCATTATTATTTCATGCTTTGCTTTAACTGATTAAATTCATCTATTCCAAATTTCTAAAATTTGCTTTATAAGTATCTTTAACTAAGTCCTGTTTGCGGCCCCTTTTTTTTTTCTTTATTCCTTCAATATTTTCTTTTGCTATGAATTAAAGTATCCGCTTGCAAAATTTTAATGTAAAAATTATTTGCATTCTTGAGGAGAAATAGCTAGATAAATTATTACTTTTTTTTTTCTTATATGATTCGCAACAAAAATCTACTTCGAATATGTACATGTACACCTTTCGACTTTTCCTGATATTAGTAATCAACAATAAGTGCGGAGTTTGGATCCAAACTATGCCGTTTTCATTTTTTTTTCTCGAGACAATGAAAGGTATGTTTCGTCCGACATAGAATTGTAGACTTTACTTTTGTCGTAGAAAAGTAGTATTTCAGAAAAAGAATGCAAGGTACTACACATGAACCGACATCTAAATCATTTGGACTGACTCTTTTTCTAGATCAAAGAATGTATGAGAGAAAAATTGATTAACGGTACAAGCCGCCCGTACACAAAACAACTATTTTTACATTTGCCTCAAATGTCTGATAGTGAAAAAGAACAAATGTCGTGTCTACTAGCTTACGTTATGTACAGATTTAACTAACATGACAAATATGACATCATATTCTTCTCTCCAAATCTGCTCTAAAAAATCTCTTACGACTGGCATGTAGTATTATTTCATGATTTTTCGTTTTCTTCTTCATAAATATTTATATATAAAAAATGTAAGTTATTACCTCTTCCATTCTTTTCGAGGTACAAGAACTAGAGATAGCAGATATTATTAATAATATCTCGATATTTTTGTTTTCTTTTTTTGTTTTTTATTTTTTTTCTTCGATAGTATTTTCGTTTAACGATAATAACATTGAATTACTTTGATTAAAATATTTTTTTTTTTTTTTTTTTTTTTTTTTTTTTTTTTGTCGTTACTTTTCTTCAGAAACGAATATCTACTCTCAAATGACGATAGTTTAAATTTCCAGAAGCTAAACAATGACTTCAAATTACGTTACATCGCTAACTTCAGCGCACTAGTTTTAACAGGCGTGTTTTATAATAGCTATCTAATCAGTTCGCTTACGTGTCTCAGCAACCAAACCTTCCTTTTTGACTTGTAATTTCGAGCCGGATCTGCTGAGCAAATATATTGGACGTATCTGGATTCCAATACAACGTAGTATATCCAACCTTGACGCCGTAGACAATTCAGCAGGATTTATAAAATTTAGACTTACTTGGTCCGAGTTGGGTGATAGGAATTGCGGTGGCGACAATTTGCCGGGTTAATTGTTGTTGTCTGAGTCGGTTGGCAAATGCGAGGAACAATCGCTAACCGGTTGGCTACCATTCTCACTGGTTATTAAATTTCATGCCGTTGATCCTGACAACGACGAGGAAGAAGAAGTGGTCAAAGACGACGCCGTTGCGGTCGAAGGTGCAGATTTTGATCGCCCGGTTCGGGACATACCCCAAAAATTCATATCCTCATTCTAAGTTGGCATTATTTCTTAGCTCCGCCTATAATCGCAGCCAAACACACGACACATTAGCTTGGAAAAGTCTTTTAAAACTCCTTACATCAAAATCCCGAATATTTTTCCCAAAACAACCCATACCAACCAACTGCCAAAGATAACACATCCGAAATTCTCGTACATCTCAGGCGAAACGGTTAACCGAACGGTATATACAACACAAATGCTGTTGATTTTTTTTTTTTCGTTCTAACACAATCAACTACAAGCACTAAACCATAACCATGCTGTTAATAAAACAATTGCACTATGTGGTTGCCTTGACTTATAGAAATGCACGATTAAATTTTGAATATTTTTTTTTTTTTATGTCAATTAATCACTCAGCGAATTTCACGAATTGATTTTTATTGAAATACTTGTAGGTTATGTGAAATCATTGGTTTCAAAAGCCCGAAAGTGATTGTAGTAAAAATGAAAGTTTTCGGATGAAAATCGCGAACGATATTGTTGAATCGAATGGAGCAGTAACAGCCGGGAAGGGAATCCACAAAACTCAGCACAAAACAGGAAAATTCCAATTGGCTTGTTCACGACGTAGTATATGCACGAACGCTACGCTCACTTATCCGACAGATTTGCAAATTGTAGCAGCACTTCACGCATCACAAAACTGAAGAACCTCTGATAATGTTGAGACGCACCACAATAACTTTGCAAGAATTTGCATTATGTTGCCACTTTTCCCGAACTTTTCGATTCATTCAAGTTCCCGTTGGCAATATTTTTCACACCACGACTCCTTCGCCACGCCGTCTGCTCTCTCGAAAATTCACTCCGACGCCCATGTACACACTCCAAGCAGATCTTCGATTCCAATTCAAAGAATTCGACTTTGAATCCGAAAAAAATGTCATTTCGTGCGGTATCACGTTTTTCTGATCCCCATCGCTCGTCGCCTTTTCTTTTCCCGACCGCCACGATTGCCAGTTGCTATCCGACTCTGCGACCACGTCTTGCCTCCGTCGCGAATGAGATCCGACTTCCTATCGCCAAGCGCTGCATTCTCACAGCCCAGCCACAGCATCGCAATTTGCCATAAACAATTTACCGTTGATACGGTAAATTAGTTTTGAGAAAAATGAATTTTTCGAAGCGACATCGCTTGTGTTTCGATTTGACGAAAACAAGGTGCCGTTAGAGGGCAAGCAGAGGACTTTTGATACAATGCGTATCAAAAGTCGTTTGCCGTGAATTTTAGAAACAAAATTCAAATAGGCAAATGCTACATTTTTCGTATTCTCTTCTATGCTTGTTTCAATATTGGCCACTTTCCCGGTCCAAAAGTTTTGACGATTCAAAAAGTTTCAGGATTTTGCAGTATTTGCAATGCACGTCTGACATCCTTGCTCTCAAGCTTGTGGAAACTACTGGAAAGAACAATTCAGGGACAATTATTTCGTAAAATTGATTCAAAATACCTACAACTCTTGAGGCGAATCGGCTTTGCCAAACATTTTACTGCAAATACTTTAATGACACTAGCATCCAAAATATAAAGGTTCTGAGATCCTACCTAATTGATCTGCAGATAGCTCTTGACTTTGTATGGACTAATAGCCTCCTGTACAAAATGATAGTTTTTTGATTTCTAATTTGAATTTTTGAAAGATTTAAGACAGTTTTTTGCAGTAAAAGAAGGGCGTTCGTCAGCTATAACAGGACTATTTTTTATGAGTTTTGCATTGAATTAGGTTTACCTTAAAGGTACTTTTTTGATCTGGTTCTTTTCAATATTTTTGAAGCTGATACTGGGGACATCTCAAAAAAGTCTCTGACAGACATTATTGCCAATCTGTGCGAAGGTGATATTCTTCTCCAGAACTTCCAGCACAAAACTCACTTTTTAGTAACAGAACTGCAAACTCTTGTTGCACACTACTCGAAATGGGGCTTACAAATAAACGCCAGCAAAAGTGAACTCATCTTTTTCAAAGATAGTTACTTAAAAGAGTTACACAAGCTAGACGAAGGCTAAAAAAAAGTGAAGTTGATCAAGTAATTTTCCCTTCAAACAAAGTTAACTACTTGGGTATTAAACTTGAGCATAGCTGATTAGGCAGCCCACACATAGTACCTTATTGACTGTACCTTCAAATAAAAACTGCATCATCTTTTCAAAGGCGTAAGCAATTGCCAACAAACAGCTTATGTCTGTATTCGGTTTGGATATTCTCAAGTAAACTTCAAAAATTAGCGAAACGTTGGATTTGCCCAAAATACGAGCAGCGACTCCCACCAAAATGTAAAAATTACATCCTTTCCCTTATATATGCTTGAATTCTAAAGGCTCGTATCCACCGGAGCTCGCGCATAGCTCGCGCACAGATTTGACGTTATCGATGCTTGTACACGAGCTGAACGCGAACAGTGTACGCGCTCTCCATCCGCAACGTCCACATCAAGTACGCAAACAGAAAAGTAGCTTGCGCGCTAGCACTTTTAGTGTAGACATTTGCTTCCATGCGCGCGTTCTGTACGCGCACTGCTTCTTTGCTTCCCAGTCAGAAATTTTATATTAGTATATCGAGAGAAGTCCGTGAATGTTTAAAATGAATTTTGATGAAGAAGAAATTGTTATTCGTTCAGCATCCTATATATTATCAGAACTTTCTAAAAAAAAAAAGTGATTAAAAATTGTGATTTAAAAATTGATAAATTAAGTGGATTTCGCAATTTCACACGCATTTTATCATCTGATTTCGATTTTTTTGTGACAAAATTGGGCCCCTTGGAGGAAAGAAAAAACAAATTATCGGCCATGCGTGGACGTAAAAACAAGACTTGTAATTACGAGTACTTTGCGTTTTTTTTGCTACTGGTGACAGTTTTGTCAGTCTTTCGTATCTTTTCAAAGTATCGAAATAATTAATTAGTAGAATTATACCGGAAGGTTAACAGGCTCTCATATCTGTCATGCACGACTATCTCCAAGTAAGTATGCATATCTATATAATTTTAAAAATTCAATAAAGAAATAAGTATAATTTTTTTAATAAGTCATTTAATTCTTATAGTCTTGATTAGAATTATCCCACAAAATAAGATATTCCTCCAATATATTTATTAATTAATCACTAATTCGTTTGTCCACTCCGTATTAAGTGCCATTTTGCACGTATACTTTCCAACATAGAGTGGGAACCAAGGAAGCAGCGCAACGAGCAATCGAAATGCAAAGTTTGCACGTCCACACCAAGTGCATCTGCGCGCAAACAGAGCGCTGCGTCCGAGTCCGCGAACTTTTTCGGTGGAGACGTATCCCAAACGCAGCCCGCGCACAGCTCGCGTACAGCTCTTCTGTTTGTTCGCGCTCAGTGCGCGAGCAGCTTTTGGTGTAGACGATAGCTTGCTTGCTGAGCGCGAACAGCACGAACGCAGCGCGTTTGGTGGATACTAGCCTTGAGACCATCCTCCGAGCAAAACAGCACGCTAATTCTACTGTTCAATCTCTACACTCAAGATCCAGGTCCTAAGGACGAGGAGTTACTATATGATATCTATCGAGTTTTTTTCAAACCGATTGAATTCAATTCCATTTAAAATCTGGTAAAAAATCGTTGTGAAAAAATCTCTTATTGCTTTTAACTTATTAAAAAAAACACTCATGAGACAATTACGGCTATCAAGCATCCCTCAATATTATTTTCGTTAAACAACATTGAATGCACATCAAAACATTTACATTAAGGTCTAACAATCTTTATGTTTTAGCTTCCGCGCCGTAAATGATCAGATTTACATTTCAAAGACCCAACCAACACCCCATTTTTGACATTGCTGTCACTGGATGCCTGGGATTCGTGAAATTTCACGTTTGGGTCTGATTCCCATTAGACTCTCAAATTACTGACCTATTTTCAGATGTATCTACCACTAAAGAGCTTCCTTTTAATATGCTCAAAAGATATGCTTCTGAAAAGAATACATTAGTTATTGTAATATGTTTTTGAAAAGGTCGTTTGTGAAACGTCTGGATTTCCGCAGGCAACAAAGACATTTTCTGATTCCAAGCTGTTTGATATGCAGATGATGAATCAGTCACAAACATCGAATTCTGTCCTTGACATTTTTAGTTGACAAAACTTACAATTTTGCAAATTATCTCCACAAAGTATTTGTTAGGAGACACACATTAAAGTTATCATGAATTTGACTGGGGAAAAATAGACTCACATTCTGTGCGATAGTAGAAGTGAAATATCTTGTGTAAAGGCTGGTACTGAGTTCGAGTTCACGTGAAATTTTGACATGTTTCCATTATCTGGTCATTTTTTCGAGCGAAAATTTTGACAATTGAGAAAAGCAGAGACAATGCTCATTTCTGACGGATAAAATGTCATGAATTTCACTTTTCGATTGATTTTCTTATTGGAAAGACATTTTCACTGCTCCATTTTCAAATTGAAACACCAAATGTCACTTTTCCGCTCGAAAGAATGAACTGCACAAACTAAATTGGCGTGAAATGATTCGCGACATGTTTCAGTGCCATCTACGTTTTCAACGCGAAAGCAACTTCAAAGCAACTTTTCATGCTAAGAACACAGTACCAAACTTGCTTATTTTCAAGCGAAATTTTCGCCGAAACACATTTCGCGTGAAATTTTGTATGAAAATTTCACGTGAAATCGAACTCAGTACTATGCTTAAACGGTAAAATGTTTAATTCGTGGAGAAGAGGAATAAACACTTGAATCAACTTGTACTCATTTATGTTCACATTTGTATGCATATTGTCGAAGTACGTGAGCTATGTTTTGGATATATCAAGACGAGAACGTGTGGCAGACGGAATGATCTAAGATATTTCGAGTCGGCAACGAACAAGGCATTGAAAATGTTGCCAAGCAAACAAACTAGAAGACGACGAAGCATTTTATCGTGCTTCCGGACGCGAAGAAAGATTACATACTTGCAAGCTACTGTGCACTTCTGGTTTTCGTAAGTGACACTCTAATTAGGGTCATATAATGCGGTTTGCCGAGTTACAAGGTGCGCATGACATTGAAGATTTATTTCATTGAAATACGAGTTGCAGTGGAAATGTGTGGTTGAGATTTGTATGCAATGGTTTTTAAACCAAAGAGTTCTGGAATTTTGATTTAAAAAAAAATATATTCCTGTTTGGGAAGTATGTGGACTACACTCAGAGATATTAATCTTGTGGGAGAATGAAATGAAATTAAATTTGAGGCATAATTTTTTACGAAACATTTTCACTCAGATTCATGTTGAACCCAACATGTGGACACAAAACAGATCATCTTATATTTTTTCCATGTTATGCAAGAATGAATTCAAGCTTGCTAGCTACAGTGAAGAAAATTCAACATTTAACCCTCATCGCCGCAAACCAAAACGACCATTCTGTCTGGTACAATAAATTCTTGCACAATATCATCAAGTTTGCAGCAATAAATGGCGACAAAGTGGTCCGATGTGAATTAGAACACTACGACGTCGTCGTTATCGTCGTCGTCGTTGTTGCTGGCGACGATGAAATCAACAAATGTAGCCAATAAAGACATTTTCTATTGCTGCACAGATTTATCTGGCAAACACGCAAGCATCCGATGTGCATGCAAACACTTATCCTCTAACAAGTCGTTGGCAGCATTATGACTGTCACGATCCCACTATCAAAGATTCGCTTTTTTGCGATAAGGAGCTGCTACGCTCGGGACTAGTTTGGATAAACGGGTGAAACTTTCCTCAAATGCTTTCGAGACGCAACGAAAAAATCAAGAGAGAAACAGATTGGCCTGGCTATCGCACTAATCAGCGATTCAATTTAAGCCATTCAACAGGTTTTGCAGTATCTTCGTTCGAAGAGTGATTACTTGTAATTCCGCCCATACTCCTACAAGGATTCTACGCTTATGTCTCACCTCATAAATCTTAGCTATCTTCTTACTAAGCGTTGTCGTTTCTGTTACGGGCAGCATTTTAATGTAGAACATCTGTTCGGATTTATCGCGGTTTAATTATCGTTTTCTTTTCATTTTATTCGGTATAGCGCCAAAGAAAAAATAATTTCAATACGTGCAGCTGAAGGACAGGCAATGAGAAGAGGTCCGAGTGGGTGGCTATTTTCATTTGAATTTATAGAACCTTGCATTTGGTCATTCAATGGTTCAAAAAAGCTTTTAAAAACCATATATGCCCTACAGCTTAAAGGTAAACTGGCATTTTATTGCTTTGCGAAATATACTCTGAATTAAGGAACTAAAATTGCGCACTACTAATAACTCAATACAGTATACAAGACACCCGAATTACCGAATCAAGAGATATTTTCCTACACTATATTTTTTCTCGATGCAGATTAATGAAGCTCATATACCAGCTGGTCGACAATGAAGCACCGTAATCATTGAGACGCATAAATTTTAGTTTCGCAAAAATACTGGCGACGAGTGCCAGTATTGTGCACAAAATACACCGAGGAAATGAATATCTTCAGCCTTCATGCATAGAGTCTTCTGCATAGACTCTATTTGACTAGGCAGTTTGGCTGACTGTAGCAACGGCAAAGTTGCAATTCCTGTTCGACTGATTCTATGGTCTGGCTAGTTTTGCGGATTGTGGATGGCTAGATAGATAAGCCAAGAGCCCTGCAGAGTGCAGACAACGCGACTTCATAAATTATGAGAGGAGAATGCAATAAATCTTTGATAGATTGAATTGCAGGCGTGTTAGATTTAATGGAGCTTAAAGATAGTTTTAGATAGACAAAATCACGTTGCAGACATTTCTCATAGTTTTGAAGCGAAACGAGAAGAACGAGAAACTGACTACTATTTAGTAGTAATTCAAGAAAAAGATATGTATAAATGCATTGATTACTACTTGAGTATGACGCCGTTAAATGCTTTTACGCTTGCGCATTCAAATTGTCATTCCTGTTTCACATCAGTGGTTTCTTTCCTTTTTATTCTCCTGACAAATTTGTCTTGTGGATCTTTCTATTTCCTTTAGCATTTGATTGACCTTTTCTAGACTTTCCAGCTTTTGACTGATCTTTGTACGCCTTCAAAGAACAAAACTACATACAGCCATTATCGGTATGTTTTGGTTTGAAACCATCGGAATATTAGAAGCATATTTCGTAAAAAAAAAGGAATTTTATTCTTAAAACTTGGTAGAATTTTTTTTAACGTTGGACTGATAGAACACATCCCAGAAATGCTGCTTCGACAATAGCACACTTTTCGTTTGGTACCCGACAGGTTCGGACTCGATTTTCGAGCGTTTTAATTAAGCCGGTTACATCATCAAAAAACCCACCGACGGTGACTTACGCCCACGAGAGACCGTTACCGTTACTAGTCGAAGAGTCTGGTGATTTCTGGACATTGTGTTTATATCTTCGAATAATTTTTCGAATACATTCCTCAATAATTGCTGTTTGATTTATAGTTTCTAGGATTGTTTTCATGAAGTACATAATCTTGTGTTTTTGGAATTTTTCTCAATTTCAATAAGCAGGTTGTTATGAAATATTTGCATGCACGAGGGTTGATCCAAAACTAGTGACAATCAGCTGTTTCCAGTTCGGATAGCTGTGCAAAAAAAAAAAATTATTTACTACCTCATATATCCACTAAGTCAGCAGAAAAAAACATATAAATAGGCCACGGTTCTAGGGAGGTACATTACGAGGATCTTCCCAGAAGTCTGGAAGACAGCGATTATTACTGTGGTGCCTATGCCAGGCAAAGACCTCCGATTCCCACAAAACTGGAGACCAATAAGTCTCCTGTCCTCCGTAGGAAAAATCGCTCAGCGCCTTTTTATCAACCGCTTAACAGAAATAATTGAGGAAAAATCAACAATCCCGGAGGTACAATTCGATATTAAGCCACTACATTCCACTGAATTCCAGCTCGCAAGAGTGGTACAACACATACGTACAGGGTTCAACCAAAGAAAATCAACGGGCTTGGTCATGTTTGATGTGGCCAAGGCGTTCGACAAAGTCTGGCATGCGGGACTAATTTTCAAACTGCATACATTCCAAATCCCAATACCTTTCATACAACTCATTGCATCATTTCTCCAGGACAGAAATTTTTGTGTTAGAATTAACAATCATCTCTCGTCAATGCGGACAATAGAAGCTGAAGTCCCGCATTGTTCACCACTCTCCCCAATATTGTATAGTTTATACACATCAGACATCCCCGATATGCCCAATCCAAAAGTAGCCTTGCACGCCGATGATACATGTATATTTTATACCTCAAAGCACGCAGAAGCTATATCTTCAAACCTGCAAACCTACATAGATATGATACTGGATTATTTCTAGAAACAGAAAATCCAAATTAACGCCGAGAAGACGCAAGCCATCTTCGTAACGAGACGACAAAGACAACAACCACCACAACTAACAGTCGACAACCAGACAATAGACTGGCAACGGACAGCCAAATACTTGGGACTAACTTTTGACGACAGACTCTCATGGACTACACACATAAAGAACAAGAGACAAACAATTATTGGAATATTAGAACAAGACCTTAATCTATAAACAAATAATATGACCAATGTTGGCTTGCGGAAGCACTGCGTACTATCAGACTTGCAAGACAAATAGACGCCAAGTACAAATCTCTCATAAACTCGCTCTGAGAAATATATTTAGAATTCCATGGTATGTTATTATAGAAACAAGGACATACACAGAGAACTGAGGATCGACCCGATCGACATTTGAATACGTGACAAGACACTAAAACTATTTGACAGACTAGACGGACACCCTAACAGTACCATGGAGGAACTGAAGTATATCATCAACCGACCTAGTGATCGATATCCTAGCCTGCGACAGCTAATGGCATAGTGCGAAACATCTGCACTAACGGATGATTTTGTGTTAAGGTGAGGAGTGAGTTGGGCTGAAAAAGACGCCCACCCAGAGGAGCGGAGTCAGAGTGTCGAAAGCACTAGCTCCAGAAATATCACAGTTCCAAGGAGGTACATTCATTTCAATACGATTCGTCGAGGGAAGAGCATCAAAATGGAGAAAAATGAAATTAGAGCTGTCATTATAGGAACTTTGAAAAACAATGCCTACAAAATATATAAACAGCGGATTGGTGAAAACATTAAGGGACTTTGCTCCTGCATATTCCACCGTTGCACGCTGCGCCAAGGAGTTTTAGCTGGGAAGAACAGCCACTGAAGATGAAACCCGCGAAGACACATCCCTCGCTGAAGACGTAAAAAAATTCGAAGATGTATTGGCAGATCAAAGAATGACCCTCAGGTATACAACTCAGGTCACATGGATCTCGTATGGCAGTGTTCGACGAATTGTTGCCAACGAATTACATATGAAGAAGGTATTTGCGCGTTAGGTGCCGAAATATTTAACCAAAGACTAAAAGAAGAAACAAGTCATCATTTCAAAGGTGAATCTCGAAAAGTTCCAGGCAGATTTGGAGAAGTTTTCGTCAACCATGGATGAGGCTTGGATTCATCATTTTGATCCAAAAACCAAGCAGCAATCGATGACCTGGAAGCGACCCTCTTCAGTGATGCCGAAAAAATTCAAAATGTCGAACTCAGAATGGAAGGTTATTCAACAGTTTTTTGGAACGTTGCAGAAATTATTATGGTAGAATTTTACTTTGCAGTTGTCTTGGCCATGGCCAAACATCTGGCAGCGGTAGCACTGCGTAATCAACTTTCGTTTTCTGGACCAGAAAGACCACCTAACACGTATTTGGAATAACGATGAGATTTTTGAAAGTTCCGATAGTTTCATTGTACTTTTTTTAAAGTACAGAATATAATTCACTTTGTGCTGATTGAAGGTTTTGTTTATGAACATTTTGATGTCCAGACAATTATTGATACCGAGCTTGAGAAGTTCATCGTATATCTCAACTATGGGGATTTCATGCAAACCGGTCATCACAAATTTGATCGGAAGCTCTGATCTATTGGTGAATGAGTAGAACTCGTTTTTTAATTTTGTAAGAAGCGAAACTGTTTTTTCATAGCTTTCTTTTGAATGCGCGAAAATTTTGATGCCGATAGACATCAGTTTCAGCTCAAAATCATTTATATTGTTTGTTTTTAAAGAGACACTTTTGACCACTATTGGGGGAATTTTGATGTGCACTTTTTTTTTTAGAAGGTTCACTAGCAACATTGACGTTAATATCACCTGCATCATCTAGAGGCAGGATGCTGAATGGGTTTTCGCGAGCTGGGTCCATTTTTCGCTTCTTGACTGAAGCGTAATAATCGGAGCGAGTTTGTATTAGATCACGGTTATTTCCCGAGAATTCATCCTCACTTGAGGACAGCACGTTAAGAGATCTTTTTTGGGCAGAGATTACTACGGATTTTCAAAACTTAACGATTTACAAAACTTTCACTTAGCAAAAAAATCCTAAATGCAGCGTGTGCGGCATGAACCATTTCACTACTGAGTGTCAAAATCTCAATAAAATTAGCTGTGCAAATTGTAACGGGGCTCACAAATCTTCGGACTTAAATTGCCCGAAACGATTGGAGTACATCGATATTAAGCAGAGACAACAAAAGCGTCTACACTCAGAGAAAAGCGTGAGTTCATAACAAACATGTGCCGCATTCAAAAAGAGCGGTTGTTAAAATCCATTTGATTTGAATAATTTTCGTTCAGTTAAACCAAATCATTGTTTGATTCAAGCAATTTCAAGAAAACGCGTAACATTGACGCAGTTGAAAATAACGTTCAATCAAACCAATTACTTAAAACTGGGAAATCATTTCATTCGAACACTTTATTGTTTCATCATGGTGGATGTATTTGTCTCGTCTTAAAAACTTTCTGAGAAAAGATGAAACTTACACCAGATCAATTCAAACACTTTTATTTCTCTAATGAACGGTAATTGTTGTCGGAAAAACTTCAGTTGCCCGAAAATGTACAAGTTTAAAATTTTCCTTCATTTGATATGAACGCGTTTCGCGTTGAATATGATGCACTTGGCGTTCAATCAACCCGAAAATTTCAAATCATTTGTTAGATTGCTTTGTAGTTTATAATTAAAAGTGAATAGAAGTGCGTGTAAGTGCTATGGATTGCAATAATTTGCAAACATAGGAATAGTTTTGGTGAAATCATTTGTGATGAACGAAGAGGGTCGAAACTTGTATGATCTATTAAAACCATGGGACATGGACTTCGTATTTCCGCAGTTGAAAGGTTAAGTATTTACTTCGTTTTTATTTCCGAAAATAGTTGGAATAAATTTGTCTGACACCAGAAGCAGCAGTTGTTATTGAAGAATTGGAATACATCAATCAAGCCCACATTGACGCATTATTTCGGAAGTCTTTACCCAGGAGAGCTAGGAAAACTTTTTGAAAATTAGCCTAGTTTTCTCGAAATAATATTGGGACATTGCAAAAAAAGTATAAAAAATAGACCTTGGTGAACACTGAAATATCTGAAGGTACGTGATCTTTATCAAATTCAGCGAAAAATATAAAAACAGATAGATTTGTAAAAACAGATGGATTTTTGGTATCTCATTAGAATAAAAACATTGCAGAAGTTTATTATTTTTGTCAGAATTTACATTATATATAAGAAAAAATAATTTGTCAAAACAGCTAATTCATTTGAGCAGCGAATATATAGTTTCCTGGACAACTTTTAATCAGTAGGATAGTGAACTTGATTATTTACTTCAATTTCAGCTGTCCTTTTTAGTTTTTTTCTTAGTAAGCAAATATTGTGCAGCTAATACAAAAAAGTTTTGACAGATTCTCGTGATTGTATCGCCTCATTGCTGCTTATGGATATTTATCCAAAGAATGTTTTTTGATTTTATATGTCCAAATAAAAAAACTATCTTCTCAGGTGTCAGGTTTGATAACATACCTGAAAAATATTAGTAAATAAGGGAAAACATATATGACGAACAGGGGCGTGCACTTCATATAGGCACAAAAGCACTGCCTACCCTGCTGTGCGGCTTATCTTTTCCTTGCTATTTATCCTATTTGCAATATCAATGATATTTATATTTATTTTACTAATCAAAATTGAAAACTAAATGGACATTAATTACTAGTATCTGGCAACTACGTATATTTCTGACTCTAATTTCTGACTCCGATCTCGCAAGCTAATTCAACAAAATAAGAGCAAAAAATACCCATATATGAGCGTTGAAAGGCATGCAGTCTCAATGCCTTTACCTTACGCACACGGTCAAACGAATTTCGTATCACAACAGTATGTTCAACTGCTCTCAGCTACAACAGTATGTGTGAGATGTGGTACAATTTTATACCGGGCAAAGGCATGCCTGCCTTCATGGATTTTTGGTTGTCGCTAGCAGAGATGATACCATAGCTCCATAGCCGCTGCATGAGTTTAGCGTTCGCTGTACAAGTGCAAATAGTCCGCAGCTATGCTGCACAAGTGCACAGCATCGCTGACAAGTGAACAGCCACGCTGCACAGGCAGCCAGAGCTGAGCTTTAGATATGCAAGGGAGTTGCCAGCAGAAATTAAGTGTAAATGCATATATATTTTTACACATAAATTTTTTGTACATATACATAAATATATATATACATAAATATATATATATATATATATATATATATATATATATATATATATATATATACATATATATATATATATATATATATATATATATATATATATATATATATATATAAATATATTATGTGAAACACTTGAGTTGTTTTTTTATACAATAGTGTCTGAAATAATTTCAAAACTTATAGTTTTCATAATTATAGGTACTTACAATGACAGAATTATAGTTTTCCTAATTATACTTAAAATGACACTTAAAATGACAGAAAAATTATAGTTTCCTGAGATCTGGAACTTCCTCATGTTTTACTAAAATTATATATTGAAAGTTAGTATATAAATTACCCGAATAAAAGAAGTGAGCTAATAGCTCAGAATTTACGAAGAAAACTATAAGCTTGTGAAATAAAAGCATTGGTGTGTATTTTATGTGAAAGCGTTTGTGTAGCAAAGTTGATGGAGTTTGGGTTTCAGCCCTTTCATTCGAAAATAAGTGTCGAGTCATCTCAGTGGACAGAATGACACCTGCGTTGGATTTGACTTAAAAAGGAATGCTATCAGTCAGTTTATTTGCATGTATTACGATAAATTTACTTGGCTGACTGGCTGCAAGTACAGCCACCGTTTGTTTTGCATTGCAATAATGCATTGCATAGTATTTTCAATTATCATTTTTCGTTTTCCTGTAATGTTTACTTCTAAGACACTTCTAAGAATATGTTACTGCCTACCCTGCGCGAAGATCTTATGCACGCCACTGATGACGAATACCTTCGAAATTCACAATATTAACTTTTTCTCAAGTTTTCCTATGCATATTTAAACTTTGATTAACCAAAAATGTTTTTTAAGCAATAAGTCGTTATGATTTACTCGTATTTTATGCATGTCTTTGCAATTAAAAAAAATGATAAGTTCATTAAACTTAAGAAACTAATCAAACGTTTGTATACTTATGTGAGATTATGTTCAGTAAAAATGGTTAACCCTTTTGAAGTAAAGGAGAAAGTAAAGCAACCCTCGGTGATGTACTGCTCTTCTAGATTTAAGTTTGGCTTAGTTCCTATTTAGATAGATGTAAGTATATGTTAATCACAAAAGCTTTTTCTGAAATAAATTGCATTGAAGTCAAAATAATAAAAAAAAAACTCTTTTTCATTTGTTTAGCTATGATAAAAATCAAATTATAAATGTATCTGCAAAGAAATGGTAAGTTTCTTTTTTAACTAGTATCTAGTATAATTCGTGAGGACGAACACATCATTAGTATATACTAATATAACATGCCTCTTTGTGCTTATTGTAATTCCACCCATTCGAACTACAAAATAAACAACAGAATGCTCAAATAAATATCCTACATTTTAAATGCAAATATTTGAATTATGTTCAAATCAACAGGTCTTCCCGATCAAAATAAACAATTGTGATTTCGGAATGAAAAGACTTGTCTATTCAACATGAGTGTTTAATTTTGTATAGTGAACGTTGAGAATAGTTAAGCCCAACGCTTAATTAGTTTAATGTAAAAATTATAAATATTCATTCTGAATCCAAATAAAATTGAATCGAAACGAAAAAAGTGTTCAAACGGCAACGTCTTACACAGTCAAAACAACTAACAAGTCGTTCATGGTAAATATTTTCGCGTTTAACTATTGCACGTTCAGTTTAAAAACATCGTTGCTGTTGAAACAAACTTATTCGCCATTGGCGCCGTTTTGAACGCGAATTTCTTTGTTTCAATGCACTTTTTCGTTCATTGCCACTAGTTCATTTTTCTCAGTGTATTAGCTAAAACTTCTTTAACTTCACATCAAAATAACCAGACTCGGAACATCGCTTTCTCGAGCTGCGAGTTTCCTCCCTTGCGCACACGAAACTCTAAATTATTAACAGAAGCTGAGAGTCAACTAAATTCAACCGGTTTGACATACGCACAGCAGGTCAGACGGACTCAAAATGATCTTTTCAATACAAGCGAGCTGTTGCTGATTACAAATGAGCTTCTCCAAAGTTTAAAAGCTGCCCGCTCCAAAGAAGGACAAATTTTAGCAATAGCTGGTGTAGTTTCTAAGTTTCTCTATGGCCCGTGAAAGTTTAAAATGCATATTTTGGAATGCACAAAGCGTTCATAAAAAAGCCTTAGACCTCGAATATTTCTTAGAAAATAGTTTAGTAGACATAATTTTACTATCCGAAACCTGGTTGAAGCCTAAGACTAATTTCAAAATTAAAAATTTTACAGTTTATAGAAATGATCGTCTTCATAGCTCTGGTGGCGGGGTTGCTATTTTGATCAGAAATGGTCTGGAACATACTGTTTTGCCTGATATCACTACTGATGTCATCGAAACAATTGGTGTCAAAATAATGCTCGATGGTGTTATTTTCCATTTCATTTCTGTATATTTTCCCGGTGGTATTTACAACTCAAACAAAGCTCTTCAATATAAAAACGACATTCGTAAACTCATTAACATCAACCATAACTACTTAATATGTGGTGATTTAAACGCTAGGCACTCTTCTTAGGGCTGTACAAGGGGAAACAAATGGGGTGATATCCTATACAACAGCCAGCTTCTAAACGATTTCAACATTCTTTTCCCATCTGAACCTACTTTTATTCCACGCCAACGACGTTTTAGGCCCTCTACACTTGATCTAGTTCTTACAAATGTTCAGTCCCTTTGCTCGCTTCCTATTGTTTGCAATGAATTCAGCTCCGATCACCTTCCTGTGCACTTTGTAGTTTTTGGGAAACCGGTTTGTAATGAAACTAAACTTTACGATCTGAGGAGTACTAATTGGACTCTCTATAGAAAAATTGTAAGTCAGAAAATTAATGAGGTGAATATTTCCAACGTTTATACAGCTTCGAGTATCGACAAATGCATTGAAAAGTTTACTGAGTGCATTTTATCCGCGTTCGAGGCTTCTACTAAATTGTTAAATATTAATAAAAGCTCCTCGGACATTCCCCCGTCGCTCAGACTTTTGATTTCTGAAAGGCGACGTATCAGACGTCTCTGGCAGAGGACACGAATCACTTACTTTCTAACAAGGTTCAGTGATATCAGCAAATTGATATGCGACGAATTCTATAGGCTAAAAAATATTAAATTTAACTGTATGCTGAGTACTTTTGGCAAAGGCTCTAAGCCGTTTTGGAAGTTGACGAAACTTTTAAAAAATAAAAAGCAATTAATTCCACCTCTAAAGCAGGAGAGCCGCTTATTCACTTCGGAATCTGAAAAAGCTAACATTCTTGCACAGCATTTTGCCACAGTTCACGAATCTACGTTAAACATAAGGCATGTTCATATTGAAACTGAGGTTTCCAATAGCTTAAATGAACTGGCTAACGAAAACAGCTCCACGTCTACACTATTCAAACGAAAAGACTTGTTGTACTTCATCCACTCACTTAAAAATAAGAAATCGCCGGGTGCTGATCAAATAACCAACTCTCAATTGAAAAACTTACCAAGTAAAGCAATAAATTACTTATTAATAATATTTAATAAGTGCTTGGTTTTCTCTCACTTCCCAAGTAAATGGAAAATAACAAAGATTGTCCCTATATTAAAACATGGGAAAGATAATAGTGCTCCCGAAAGCTATAGACCTATTAGTCTATTGAGCGTCATGAGCAAATTACTGGAAAAATTAATGAAATCCAAAATTCAGAATTTTCTATAAACTCACTCAATCATACCCAATGAACAATTTGGATTCCGGAGAAACCATTATGCGGTGCATCAACTTAAAAGATTTGCCAACTATGTCCAGCAAAACTTAGTTCTTAAAAAGTCTACTTTAGCTATTTCTCTAGACATTCAGAAAGCTTTTGATTGTGTTTGGCATGATGGACTTGTATATAAAATGATTAAATTGAATTTTCCAATTAACATAATCAAATTAACTCGCTCCTTCCTTCTAGATAGGACTTTTTATGTTCAACTTGGTCGCACCAAGTCTGATGCTTACCATGTTGTGGCCGGTGTTCCCCAAGGATCAGTACTTGGCCCTCTATTGTATCTTATCTTTACTAGCGATATTCCGAAATGCCCCGTAATAAATTTAGGTCTTTTTGCCGACGGTACGCTCTTGTACTCTGCAGGTGCCAACGCGCCTGAACTGATGTCTGCCACTGAAAACTATCTGCTTGCACTGTCCTTATACTTCAAAAAATGGAAAATCAGAGTTATGCTGAGAAAACACAATGCATGTTCTTTACTAGAAAAAAATCACCCAGAAACCTCCCACAGAGAAACATTAGACTCGAAAATCAAGAGATACAATGGTGTCCTGTTTTAAATTATCTAGGTTTGATGTTCGACAAGTCCCTAACTTATAAACACCATATTCAAAATAAAATATTTAAATCCAATAATCTTATTAAGATGTTATACTCATTGATGAATAGAAAATCTCTCCTTAGCCTCGAAAACAAATTACTTATTTACAAAACTATATTCCTGCCATTCTTAACGTACGGAGCTCCAGTCTGGTCTACGGCCGCCACCTGCCACATAAAAAAATTGCAAACACAGCAAAACAGAGTGCTCAAGATGATTTCTGATCTCCCTAGATACTACTCCACCTTTAGGTTGCATAAAAATATGAGCATGCTTATGTTTGCAGATTATTGTGATATCTTAAACAATAAATTTGAAGAAAAGTGTAGAGTTTCCGAAAACCCGCTGCGGCACTTTATTTTGGATTTTAACAGTTATAAATCAAATTAACCTATAAGAAAATGCTTTGAATTACTTAATTGGACAGTTAGTTATAACTTAGTTTTTAGGTTCCTAGTTTTTAATCTTTCTTCTTTTAGTAGGTTTTTGTAATTTTTATCCTACAGTAATTATATTAATATTACTCATAGTTTATACTTAACTTATAGATGAAAAACAGGCTAATTTTTGAGTTGTGGAGCGTTGCTGATCACTCTATAGTTAAGGGTATACATTGTACTACTATTGTTATATATTATATTTAGTGCAGAATTAATAAATAAATAAATAAATAAAATGGTAGAATTTTTGGAAAAAGGATCGATTATATAAGGCTTTAACTCCGCAGGCCAAATAAGAAAATTGCGGGAAGCTATTAAGAAAAATACACGCGGCAAACTGCGAGCCCAAGTGACAGCTCAGTTCAGCAAGACAACGCACCGGCTCACAAGGCTGTAGTTGCGATGGTTGCAATTCAAGGAACAGGATTCGACTTGACTCCTACGTCTTTCTTCGGCTCAACGTACACTTTCTGGGCAAGAAATTTGACGATCATAGCGAAATGATGATGTGTTTTCGTAAGATAAAAACAAATAATTTTTTTCTAAGGGTATCTTGGGTTTGGAAAAAGGTGGACTAAATGTTTTAACTTGTTAGGAGAACGTGTTGAAAAATAAATACTTTTTTTTAAGTTTAATCACCTTGGTTTATATTTATTATTGTTACTTTTGGATCGACCCTCGTACAAACGTACCCACATGAAAAACTTACGTGGACCGTGCGTGTAATGCCTTCTTATTCTGCTGACACCGTAAAAGCCTAATTCATGTATATTTTTTTTTTTTTTTTATACCTCCTTCACTCCACTCTCTCCATCACTCAATATGCACGGTCCGTGTGCATCACAAAATCATCAGTAAATAATTATTCCTAGTGCTTCCCAGACAATTGGTGTATTGGTATAAGGGATAGTACCATCTTGCTTTTTTATAGTTAGTACTTTATGTCATATTGTGTACATTTTATTTGTCATCATGACGTGCGTCCAGAGAAAAGTTTACAAAAAACTCTGGATTTCATTAGCAGTGTGCTCTTCCGATGTAGATCTTCAGATTTTCTTTAAACTTTACTAAGTTTTCCGAATGTTTAACCGAATTAGGCAGTGTGTTAAAAAATTGTATTGCTTCCTGTACAGGGTCGGTCTTCATTCTTTCCGTCCTTGGAGTTTGCACTGATAAATTACCCGCATTTCTTATTGGAATATTGGTGGACCCACCAACAGTTCGAAGAATGTTTGGCCATTTGAGCTGTTTCGTTAAAATCTTATAAATCAATTTACCTCGCTCAAGCAGTATAAGTTTGTTGATATTTAGAAGCCCAGTTCTAGCATATACCGTTGAAGTTGAGGTAAGTGTGGGCATTTTATGAATTGTTTTAAATAATTCATGAATATTAAATAATTCAGGTTTAATTAATCGTATTATTGTTTACGCGGCAATTTCGCAATATCGGCATTCCGAATGACACTCAGCTTGGTCATAAAAACTGACCACTTTTACTACGTCAACGAAATATGTCAACGAAATATGTCAACTTCTCACAATAATCTTATTAAACGTGAAAAACTTATAGGTTCCATCATAGCAGCAGATTTTTTCATTTATTTATTCAAAAAAGTTCGTCTTATACAGACTAGTAGCATTTGCATTAAAAACTTAAAAACAAATCAGTTAAAGTGGTCTATTTTTAGCTCAGCACTTTTTCAAAGATGGTAAGCATAAATTAAAGTCAAATTGATGATAATCACTGTTAAAATTTCTTTTAAGGTGAATGTGTAGTTGGTCCGAAAGGAAGGGACAGATAAACCTAAAAGGTGTTCAGACGAAATATTACCCGTGAGGAGCTTAACAGCAAAAATCGTTTCGAAATTTTCACTTCTGTTGTTAAGTGTATTCATGGCCAATAACTTAAGTCGGTCAATTTAAGGAGGCAAGCGAAGAGGATCTGACCAAGCAAATTCATGCAAACAAAACTGCAGAATTTTTTTCTGAATGAACTCGATACGGTCAACATACACCGGCTGATAAGGCGCCCAAACTTTACACGCATATTTAAGTATCGGTCTTACTAAAGAACAAAAAAGAATCTTAGTAAGATGTATGGCAGAAAACTCTTTGGGTCACCTCCTCACAAATCCCAAGGTAGTAATAAAATGGCGTTAATATGATCGTCAAAAGTAAAAGCATTATTTAAAAGTACTCCTAAATTGAGTACTTTGTCAGAATTCCAAGGGAATACTATTCAAAGAATATTCAAAGCTCAACGGATTAATTTTGCGCCTGTACGAAACAACGATACACTCGTCAATATTAATGACTAATTTGTTAGTGTCACACTAAGTCATGATGTTATTTAGGTCAGCTTGAAGTTCCAAGCTGTCGTGAGTCTCAGATACCTTTTTAAAAATTTTGGCGTCATCTGCATGTAGCAAAATTGACGAATATTTCAGGAAAGATGATAGGTCATTTATATATAAAAAAAAAAGTTGAGGTCCTAAGTGACTACCTTGAAGAACACCAGATATTACATCAATTTCCGATGAAAGGGCGCCACGAAAGGATACGCATTGGGTACGGAATTCCAAATAAGATACTATCTAGGAAATAAATAGCTGAGAAAAGTTAAACGAGGACAATTTAAAC
The DNA here is from genome assembly GCA_947369275.1 of Nemotelus nigrinus. Classification (NCBI taxonomy): domain Eukaryota; kingdom Metazoa; phylum Arthropoda; class Insecta; order Diptera; family Stratiomyidae; genus Nemotelus; species Nemotelus nigrinus. The sequence continues at coordinate 78,292,463 of OX376372.1, forward strand.
AATAAATGGAATGATCCAGCTTATCAAAGGTCTTCGTGAAGCTTATCAAAAGCCTACTTGAAATCCTGCCTCACTTGATGGAATAGCATTATTGGAAAACTCAAGCAGGTTGGTAGTTGTGGATTTACCTTTCATGAAACCATGTTGGAAAGGAGATAATATTGATTTGTGAAATATCTCTCCTGGGAGTGTGTTATAATCATTATGTGTGTTATAATCATTAATCGTATCAATTATTAATTTTTATGTTTTCAGTTTTTAAGACTTTAGCGCTTGTTCTGTCCGCTTATTAAAGACGGCTTCTTACAAGACTCCAAAACTATCGAATGCAGTAACTACGGAAGAAATTCTTTAGTCAATTATAGGTGATTGGCAAATAACAGTCAAAGATTGGAGCTATTTTCAATGAAAGTTGCTGGACGCGGCGGATCAAAAGCGAACTTAATTCACTTAAAACTAAGGGCGTTTCCGAATTCACGTCTCCGTCCTCATCTTCAACTTGTTTGACAGCTTGTGACGTTAGCAGAGTGGCTGAACTATTTTAACAGTTTGAAGCAGAGTAAGACGAGGTGTCCGAAATCCATGGCTTTGCTTCGTAACATTGCTTTATACACTTTCATCGACTGTTATATAGGAGAGCAATGCCAAGACGTAGATAACTGAAATCGAACAAGCTTGACTTGATTTGACGTCACCTTCTGTTATAGCAAGTTGAAGACGAAGGCGAAGGCGTCAATTCGGAAAGGCCCTAAGAATTTTAATAGACGGGCATCTTCTTTTCCATAGTAGCGAACTATAGGCTCTTATAAGTTTGAGTTCAGACTGCAGCAGTACGTTAGAATGAACTGAATAAGATGTTTGTTGATTTACATTTTAAGCTGAAAAATTCAAGACTTATGTCCCCATTTTTTTTCAATCGGTATGCTGCAACTAGTCTACATTTCGATATATTCCGGCATATTTGGTTTTTTGGCTTGAGTCTGTTTTAATAAGGGAGGTACCTAACCCGGGAAAACGATTTTTCTATGCGGAATTGGCTTTATTCTTCAGTTCATCTTCCATATAGATTAACGTACTTTGTCCAGCTATCTTCCAATATTCTAATGCTTTTCGAATAATGCTCTGAAAAAAGTCCTTCAAAATAGGCCTCAGCTTCTATTTTAACTTCATTATTATCTGACGAAAATCTAACTCCCTGAGCCATCTCTTCAAGTTCGGAAACATCCAATCCAATCACCGAAAAAAAAATTTTGATCACGCCGTTACAGTGCCTACAAGCGCTCCGAATCATCCACTGTGAGTAAACGCGGCACTCATCGTGCGCTCAGCTTTTTCGTACCCAAATGGCCATGCGATATTATTAATACACAGCCATCTGATATGACCAGGGCCTTAGCTATCTCGCACACTTTGATGCTGGCTCCGATGATCTATACAAACCTATTTGGTTTGCCCAGGAAATAATGGGCAAGATTCATCATATCGGACAAGATGCATGCGTACGGATCGGTACAAGGCACACTTTTTGAATATCTGTAAGCAAATTTATGAACAGAGAAAATGCTACCTACTTACACGATATTACCCCTTGAATTTGTGGAGCATGTTCGATCGTGTAAAGAGCCTATTACGCGGCAAAGCATATGTGCCGAGGCAAACCACGCATAGCATATGTTGCATCCAAACATAACTTTGCGAACTGCCAAAAAAGTGGCAAGAACATTGGGCAACTTATTGCTCAATGTTTGCTATGAGCTGTCCGTATGTAAAGTGATGATGAGATACGACTTGGCATATGTTTGCTCATGCACTGTATGGACACTTGTATTCACACGTTTTTGCGGATGTAAAAAAGTTCCTTTTTTTGCTCATGAAGGATTTTGACATTTACTTATGTTCGCAGACTAATGTTTGGTTAGGGCTTTTATGTCAAACGTCTCGTCGACTGACCTGTCGAATGCACTGGCGAAAATTCGCTATACATGTAATCGCGGCAGAACACGTTCAAATTCACCGAACTAATACCACCGTCCTACCGTACCTGCTCTGGAAATGGAAATAGCTTTCACGCCTGACACCACATCTATCAACGAAGTTTAGACTACCATCAAAAACGCATTCACTGCAGCCGAAAAAGCAGCCGAAAAAGTAGTGGGATACACAGCCGGGCAAAACAGAAATGAATGGTTCGACGAGCAATGTCAAGCCGCGTTGGACGAAAAGAATGCGGCCTACAAAATCCACATTGAACGACCGACTAGAGCCAAGAAAGAAAAATACGACGATCTTCGGAGAGTAACTAATAGAATAATTAGACGTAAGAAACGAAAGCATTTTGACAGCATGCTGAATAGCATGAATGACAACTTTATGGCTAACAACACTCGACAAGCGTACAAAGTAGTGAGGCACTTAAAACAAGGCTTTAAACCACGAACTAGCCTATGTAGGGGTGCCAATGGAAGCTTCATAAGTGGCTCAGAACAGGTAAAAGAAAGATGGGCATCCTATTTTCAGCAATTACTGAACGGAAATGTCCCCGCACCCAACGAATCGCCCTCACTAATTGGTACATACTTTGACAGTGCCTCATCTCACCCTTCTACAATTGATGAAGTCCGACAGACCATGGACCGCTTGAAACCCAACAAAGCACCGGGCATTGATAGGGTTCCCGCGGAGCTCCTGAAGACAGGCGGGATTTCCGTTTTAAGGGCTATCCATGAATTGGTGACAGACATATGGCAACAAGAAACAATGCCGGATGAGTGGCGAAAAAGTGGTATATGTCCCATTCACTATGCGAAAACTACAGGAGCATATCACAACTTTGTACGTCGTACAAGCTCTTGACAAAAATTTTAGAGTTAAGAATTTCCCATCACCTTGATAAAATTCTCGGTGAATATCAAGGTGGTTTCAGACGGGGAAGATCGACAACTGACCAAATATTTACGGTCAACCAAATTTTGGAAAAATGCTGGGAATTCAACATTGATGTTCATCAAATATTCGTCGATTTCAAACAAGCGTACGACAGCATCAACCGAACTGCATTATATAACATTATGCTGCAGTTCGGAATCCCAGCAAAGTTGGTACGACTGGTGAAAATGACCATGACCGACTCCACGTCACAAGTGCTGATTCAGAATAATATGACCGACTCGTTTTCGACGAATACAGGGCTAAAACAAGGGGATGGATTAGCTCCGGTACTCTTTAACTTAGCGCTTGAGTATGTTATCGGAAAAATCCCCGTTGACACGAGAGGAACTCTATTATTTAAGTCGACACAACTAGCAGCTTACGCTGATGACATCAACATTATATCACGTTCGTTCAACGACGCCAAGGAAGTATTTGTAGCTCTAGACGAAACCGCCAAGGAAGTTGGTCTTCAAATTAACGAACAAAAAATAAAAGTTATGACTCAATCAAGGAAAAAGACGCCAATAAGACAAAACACAACGATAGGGAACTATAACCTTGAAAACGTAGACAACTTCGTGTACCTAGGGACGAACCTCTCGAAGAATGAGAATGAGCTTGATGAAATCAAACGGGTTCAATTAGCCAATAAGACATTTTTTTCGATGCCACTTTGAAATCCCGATGCGTATATAGGAATACGAAGCTTCGCATCTATAAAACAATTATTAGACCTGTGCTATGCTACGGAAGCGAAACCTGGACAATGACCCAGGCGTCTCAAAAAGCTTGAATACGTTCGAGAGAAGAGTATTGCGAAGGATCCTCGGTCCAATACGGGAAGAAGATGGATGGCGAATCCGATACAACAACGAGCTGTATACCATATATGACGAGCCGGAAGTTTGTACCGTCATACGACTCCAAAAACTACAATGGGCTGGCCACGTCGAACAAATTAGCGACAATCAAATCCCCAAACGGTCTCTCAAGGGGCGAGCGAGCGGAGCCAGGCCAGTCGGTAAGCCACGCAACCGCTGTGAGGATTCGATAGCTGCTGACAGCAGGTCACTTCTGGGAGCACCGAACTGGAGGACGCGGTCACTGAACCGAGACGAATGGAGGCTAAGAATTAAGGAGGCTAAGGCTTGATTCGGGCTGTAGTGCTCCGATGATAATGATGAATACTACCGTCCTTAGCATAAACCTTCTATCTACATTTCAGTAACTTTCGAGATATTCAATGGTCTGTGTTTCTAAACGCTGCGGACATCTTCAAACGGGACAAACATTTAACATGGATACAAATACGTTTATTTGCGGTACATATGAAGGAAAAGCTTTCACGTTGAAAATATTTGTGAAAGAAAGGTTTTGAGCAGATAGAAGGTTTTTGTAGTAACAAGCAACGAAAAAATGATAGCATTACTTCGCAATAATTTCCTATATACACATTACTAAATTTTCTATTTGCTGCAGATAGACAGTTTATGCTAACTAGTGCAACGTTTTTTGTAGATAGGCGATTTTTCATTTTTGGTTTTAACATACTTCCAAAATAGATAGGTTTTCCATAATTTGTAGAATGACGTAATAGAGTATGCTGTAGTTCTAAGCATAAACGCCTTATCTTCATTCTAGTAATTTTCGAGATATTATATGATTTGTGTTTTTCTAAATGTTGCAGACATCTTCAAGCGGAATGAAGGCTTAAACATGGATACAAACACGTTTATTTGCGGTTCATCTGAAATAAAAATTTTCACATTGAAAATATTTATGGAAGTTAGGTTTTATGCAGATAGAAGGTTTTTTGATATGATAGCATTACTTAGCATAAACCTTCTATCTACACATTGCTTAGTATAAACCTTCTATCTGCTGCAGATAGAAGGTAGACAGTGGAACGTTTTTTGTAGAAGGGCGATTTTTCATTTTTGATGTTAACATACTCCCAAAAACATAGGTTTTTCATATTTTGCAGAACGATGTTATAGAGCAGGGGTGGGCAAACCTAATACTGGTATGATCGACATTAATTTTTTTTAATTTATGCGCGATCGACTTCGAAAAATGGGTTAAATTAAAAACAAATCATAATTTAGTTAAGGTCTTTCTTGATATTAATATATTAAATACATTGTATTTACTACCTTGTGCAATGTACTTTATTAATAAATATTTTGGATTAATTTTTTATGTATATGCGTGAGTGACACTCCATTTCATCCAAAAGTATTGTAGAGTTAGGCTTGAGAGCACTGATGCACAATCAAATAGATGCCATTAAGTGGTCATCAGTCAGAGAGCTCTTAAGTTGCGATTCGATGTTTTTCATTTGAGAAAACGTTGCTTCACATAGATAAATGGAAGCAACAAAATGCAAATATCCTCATTGCCACCAATCTCAATAATGGATATTTTTTATGGTAATAAAATCCAAAAATAATTTTTATTTGCACGTGCTATTGTTAAAATTTCTAACTCTACATCCGATGAATTCAATTGTAAAGTATGAGCTAGATTTGATGAAATGTCCTCGTTATCGAATTCTCCAAAGGGAAATGAAATAAATTCAAAAATCGGTTGAAGGTTTCTCTCGAATTCTTGATTAAAATTTTCCAGTTCAGAACAAAACATTTCAATATTACATTCACCAGTAGGTTAGGTTAGGTTGTATCGGTTGGCACAAGGCCACACATAGACCTATTGGTCCATAGTGATACCAGATAAATGGGCCAGGAGAACCAAAATTCAGTCTAAGCGGCCATCGAAGGCCCCGGACTTTTTCGCGAACTGAAGGATGTCTTTCAGCTTTTGCATTTTACATTCACCAGTAAGTTTAATATGTTTTCCTAAATATAGAAAATATTTAAAATTTTTGCCTTCTTAACTGTGAAGCAAAAGGTTTTAATTTTACTTAAAAAACATTTACCGAACTCAACAAGTCAACAATATTTTCCTTTTCCTTTTGATTGTAAATCAAGCGAGCTATAGCGGCCCATAAAATCCGTAAGGAAGGCTAATTTCTTTACCCATACTGGATCTTCCAATTGTTCATGTTTTCCTCCCAATGTGTCCAAAAATGCAAGAATTTCAGGCAAAAGACTTAGAAATCTTTGCAAAAAGCTTCTTCAACTGAGCCATCTAAAGCTTAGTACTGTTTAGATTTACACAATTACATTTACACAATTCAATTTTCAAATTCAAACACCAAATGTCACTGTTTAGCTCGAAAGAATGAACTGCACAAACTAAATTGGCGTGAAAAGATTTGAATTTAAAATTTTATTTTATCTAAAATTGAGATTAACCTTTCTTCCGTTGTGTGCGACAATTTACTACCTCGGTAGCAGGGAGACGAATGCAAATGCAGGCAAGGTGTATAGCGGGAAGTAAAAATATAAAGTGTGTACTTTAGAACAGAGGCATTTAAGGAAATGAAACAACCGTATATGTATACGAGATTTAGTGAAGCAGTTTTACTACAATGATATAAATCTACAAAATGAACAAATCGAGAGCATAGCTATCTCGGATTTTCCCTTTGGCTTCTCCGCCACTAATCCTCTGCGAGCTTTTGTGTGAACTGAAATTGCGTGAACTTTCCGATTGGATCTATTAGACCAAGGCTCATACCAAAATGTACTGAATAAATCGTCTACTAAATTTTTAGTTCACATTTTAAATTAACCTAATAAATTATTTAAAATGTCTGCGATCGACTCTCGAACTGTTTGCGATCGACCGGTCGATCGCGATCGATCGTTTGCCCACCCCTGTTATAGAGTATGTAGTTTTCGAATCTGTTGTTAGCTCAAATATGAAAAAAAATGTCGGATAGAAGGTTTATTTTAAGGACGGCAGAACATTTAACCATTTTATCTGACGCAACAGATGCCTGTTTTCTGTTGTTTTCTTTCTCAAAAGGAAATTTTTTATCATTGCACGGAATTCGACCCTATCCATTTTATCAAAACACTAAAAATTCGTTTGCATTAGCTGCCAAACTTAAACTAATTGACACAGATATATGAAACTTGACATTTATTTTTTCAAAAGATAGTACTAATTGGTGTTAAAATCTCCTTCCTGAATTATGTAGTGTTCTAGTTTGTAAATTTCTAGCCACTCTTTGATTTGAGATTGTGTTTTTTTTTTTAATAGCTGATAGCAGCATCTAGCAAGAAGTGAACATTTATAGTTACAACATCTTCAGTAAAACTGACAAACAAGATATTATAATCTATCAAATGTCTCGGAGAGATCCGAAGGAAAAGTGCTGAATAAAAGTGAACCCACAACAGATTTCAGATTGGAATTTCTTGAGAAAACATGTCGTGGAAGATTACAGCGATACGTTTTCAGGTACATTTGAAAATATATTTAGTCCATAATTCTTTCGAAGCTGTTGCGAAGCGGTTTGTTCAAAAGGATTGGTTTGAGGAGACCTGAAAAGGTGCCATTCTTTTTTCAGCCGTCTGTGATTCTTCTAAATAGAATCTTATGCCTATTGAATTAATAAAACACTATAGTGCTCTTAGGAAATGTAAACATTATCATCTAAGCACAATCTTGTAGAAGTATCAGTTAATCAAATCTAGATCGATATTTATGGGATATTTCGCAGTTTTAAATACATACTCGAATTGAAAATACCGGAAATTAAAGTTAGTATCGATAAATATTTCTTTAACCAGGCGCTCTTATTAAAGTCAATATATTTTTTTAATTCAAGAGAACATTATCTTTTGCTATTTATTCATTACAATAATCTATAAATCGTCCAAATAAATCACTGCGTCTGTTTTCTTCCCGAAATCATCTCGTATGTTCGAAAATATCCCACAACAACCACTCAAAACATTCCCCCAAAAAGCAATATCCCAAGTTCATTGAATTCCTTAATCGCAACCTTGCACAGACCTTGTCTGCAACTAACTCCATCCACGCAATAACAGCAAGAAACTTCCAACAACAGTGGTACCTCCCCGCTCTGAGATATCTACGTTCCTTTTTCCATATTTTCGTGTCTGCACTTGCATCTTGATACAATGCATCACACGAAACAAAGTGCATTGCTCACACACTTGCATCATGTGTGCATCAACTTACTCTGTAATGCAATTGCGATTCCTACGATTTTTGAGAAAACGCTCGCGAGAAAAAAAATACATTTACCCACATAATATTTATAAATACGGGTGCATGGATTTGTATCTGGACCGCGAAACGAGCATACGGGCCCGAGTTGTGGTGGCTGTGGAAAAAATGAAGATGCAGATACTGCAACTGTACGAAGTGATGGATGTAAATCCACGCACATGTACGGTTGTGTATTTAAACATACCGAAAAAATGTGGTTACTGTGGCGCTTTTAATGCTGCTCGGATTCTAGTGGCCGATTGCATATTTCTCGTGAAGATTTCGAAACTGCACGTTATGTGCGCATCTTTTCATAAACCGTATCTTCTTGCAAATGGGTAAGGATGTAAGTATTTCGTGAGGCAGCGGGTGATGACATCAAGAAACAATGTTGAAAACGAGCACGACGATGAAAATATTGCACCACAGGTTTTATGTTACGTTGCAATTTATGACAGTTGTGATAATTTTTCAGGAAATAGCTCAAATGTTTCTTAGTGGAAAGAGTAATAGTAGAGCACTAGCTGGAACGTACCATTAAAATAATGTGAAATATGGCATTGAAGATGTGGATGATAAATTGAATCTGCACATGGATTTATCGGAACATACAGTTCATTTGGTAACTACAATCAGTAAAATGACTAAATTGACAAACATTTGAAGGAAGCGAATATGTGCCTTTTCTTTTCTTTTTGTCATCCTTCTAATCGGAGCTCTAGTATCTGGGTTTGATCAGGTGTCGAACACTTTATACCTTCATGTTGCCACAAAAGGCATTCAAAACTACTTAGTTCCAGCAGCGCTTGCGATAACTATAAACAATGTTAAGATTCTCTTTGACATCATATAAAAGCTAACGTAGAGAATAGACAAATGCTACCAATATTTTAGTTGAACTATTTTCTAGTATTCAAAGCCTTTTTTTAAATTTGTAGATATGGATGTGTGCTGGGATTTGTTTTAAAGTTATTTTAATAAATTCAATGTCAGCGCAACATTTCTCTATGCAATGACAATTTTTCGGAAAACAGAAAAGATGTCAAATTGACAACCAAACTGAATATTCATTTATAGGAAACAATGAGCTGAAAATGCTGCCATTTAGTCGTCTATCGTCCAATCAAGAGCAACAGCAGTTCAGCGCAAATGATCCATGTCACCGCCACCAACTATCCCATAACCACCTATTCAAATACAGGAAGAAGAGAAGAATCAACGAATGGCTTTGAATCAACTAAACCATTTAGAGCTCTTTTGTATGCCATCCAGCTCCATTCAATTTCAGTTCCATTATGTTGGGATGTAAAATGAAAACGTAGTCATGTGTTAAAGGGAAAACACAGGAAAAGAGTCAGAATTGACAAAAGAAAAGCCTCCAGACCCGGACAGACAAAAGTCTTCGGGTGGATGTGTGGAGCAAACTGGACTGGAATCCGTCCAATCGAACTTCGACGGCGAGTCGAAATGCATCAGTAAATATTGAAAAGGTGTTTGTTTGTTCATTTATTCAACGGGCATGAAGAGCGCAATTCAACCATGCCGCACCAGATGTTGTTTGGTAACACAAAAGTAGAGCCAAGCCCTCATATGCCTCAGTCGTCGTCCGAAAGGAAAATGCCTCTGGACTGAGTCAATGAGTGTCCCATGATAGACGACAACTGTGTGACTGGACTAGAGACCGGTTACTATAACGTGGTTTTCAGATCTTTCATCGATTCCGAATCAATAAACAAATTGATTAGAACAGAAATACATAAGTGAGTCACAGAAACATGTTTATGGTCTGTTTGGCCCACATTTTCAGTAAAGTAATTCAGTTTGTTTTGACGGAACAATGAAGTGATGGTTTATCAAAACGAGATGGAAACTAACACTATTTTTTGAAAGCTGTGCAATATTATTTTGGAATCGATAGATTCCAATCAAGCCATTCAATTTGTGCCTGAAACCTTTTTAGTGTAGAAATGAATGCAACAGAGTTTTTGTTTGATTAGTTTATTTCACCTAGATTGCGATATTTTCTAGGCTTCAAATATAGCGGATTGACATAAAGCCAACAAAAATTCGATGATCGGCTCTTGCGGCTGGAGATCGAATAGCAAGTTTTATTTTAATCGAATCATTAATTTTGAGATTTCGTCTACCAAGAAACTCATTCTGAAATGAAATGTAAAATATGGAGTTAATCGAGTACCGCTTTGTTATAAGGCTATTCCCCAAAACAAGGAAAGTTAGCTCAAAACATAATAGAAGAGATGGCATCCGTTTGCAGGGACTTTTATGCAGGTAAAACCATGAATACAAGCGGGAAAGTCTTCTTAAACAAAGTATAAACTATTGATAGTATTTTATTGCTTTGACACCCAGGAGTAAAATCCATTTAGCGCTCCCATCATCAATGTTCCTGGTTAAAGCTGATCTGGGTCTGAGTACAAGTTTTCATAAGGTCTTGTGTCAGTAATTTACACCTTGCAACTACACGTATAAGCTGGACTCAATTACATCAAAATGACATTCAAAACGAAAATTGTAAATATGCGGTCTGAAGAAAATTCTTTCATAGGAAGCTGTCGCACCCTCAAGTCACCCGCGAATCTTTTAACGGTACTTCATGAACAAAATTTAGGGAAGACTAGCAAATATGAGGATGCAAGAACCCTCACCGTTCTGCAAACGTGTGCGTGCAGATACGACTTTAGTAGAAATACTGGAGAATGAAAAAAGCATTTGATTCGATTCGAATGTATCAAATCTCTCTAAAAGTTGTTGGCCATTAAAGCTTCCGATGAAAAAGCAAAGATAGCGGTTCGATGATATCAAGCATCGCATGCTTCCCTATTACCAGATTATCTCAATACAAAGAGCATTAATTTGTATGAAGTTGATCAGTAAAATATTTTGGGGTTATTTTCTACTACACAATGAACTTAACAGAGAGTACATAGTATGTCAATACATACCTGGCAAAAATACAAGCAATGCTCACCAGGGTTTTGCCTAACACTAGAGGCCTCCATACAAACCAGACTCGATACAATACACACTGTCAACAACAATGTTGATCTATAAGCATCCCCAGTGTGGGTTGATTGATTGATTGATAGCCTGGAGTGGTTCCAGAAAGCGCATAGCACTCCGACTTCCTGGATATATTGTACTTCTTCTGCGTTATGGCTTATAAGATGTCCAGGTATGTAATGAACCTGGATATGTTCCTTGACAGGATATTTGTAATATCCCTGATGAAGAGAAGAACAGAGCCAAAGAATTCTTATCTTTGTCCCGTTAGTCATGGAAGATGTTCTACACACTCTGATGTGAAGATTTTCTGTATATGAGAAGATGTTCTACATACTCTGTCGTTTCTCTACAGTATCTGCAGCGGTCGTCCTATTCTGTGGAGATACTTTTTGCAGGGAAGGTGGACTGTCAATGCTCCGCATAAGGCTATTGTGCCACTTTTGCAGAGAGTCACTGCTTCTTTTGTTCTTTTTATCACCCTCAATACTAAACCAGTAGCTTTCGATCTTTTTCTGGGTCATGCTTTAATTTCTTTGTCCGTATCTGCCTTTCTAAAGCCCCAGTACAGAGAAGGACCAACGAAGGGCAACCTTGCTCTTTCCTTGGTTTGGTATTAGCTTCTTCGTTTCGTTGGTGCCCCTCATGGCGGGGAATCCATACCTTTTTCTGTGCTCCTATTTCATTTAGGACCTCTCTCGCTTCTAAGAATATAGCTGAATTCATTTGATCGTGATTGATAGCCATGAAAGCTGCTTGACCTTCTTAGTGTTCCTTATCTTTATTATTTGTGAGACTCCAAGTATGGCAAATAGTTCTGCTTGATAGATGATGGCCTCCTTTAGGAGAGGGAAATTCATTTTTCACTTGGGACCAACGATCCCTGCTCCTACTCTACTATCCACCTTTGAACCAACCGTATATTACATTTGCGCTCCTTTGTACGAGGGAGATGGGCTATCATCCCATTTGTCCCTTGGTGGAATGGTTACCTTGAACATCTGCCCAAATGCTACTTTGATTTTTATTTGGTCGCTGAGTTATTGCAATTATAGGCCTAATGTTCTCCAAGATTTTGAGGTGGGTTTGAAGGTTCCCTGATTTTGAACCTGTAGGCCTATTGTAGGCTAATGGCGTGTTTCGCTACTTCCTCCTGAATTTTGAGGTATAGCGTTTCTAAGTTTAGACAGGCCTCCATTCTTGCCGTTGTGGTGGAGCTCATTGCTCCTGTAACTAACAGGCAAGCCCTCCTTTGAAGCTTGTTGAGCCCGTCAACCGCAGTTTTTCTGTAGTTTTCTTCCATTACACTGCAGCTCCTTATAGGACGATATGTCTCACCATTTGTTTGTATGCCCATAGTTTTGGCCTTGAAAATAGTGCTCAGTTGCGTCCAAGCATTTGTTTGGTTGGCCAGAGTACCTTCGTGGCCTTCCATGTCGTTTTGTTTAGATGATTGCCCCAGGTGAGTTTCTTAGCTAGGTGGATTCCTAGATATTTTACCTCTTCCGGCAGACATGTGATAAAACCACTGAGCCTTTAAATCTGTTTCAGGCTTAACTTTATTCTCCAGGCTCTGCGAACTATAAGTAGTTTCCGAACCACATCTACAAGCGCTGCCTGCATCATGACGGGAGTAATACTCATCGACATCTACGATCGATATGTAAAAAATTCAGTGCCAAGAGAGAAGGATGAAAGTGTTACAAAAGAAAAGGTAAGCTGGCGTAATAATATTGTGGTTAGGGGAGAAACAGAATGAACAAAAACACCATTTGACTAAGGAGGGCGGATTTAAGGAATCAGGCGAACCAGAAATGGTTTTGATACCCAAAGATGAAATATTCTAGAAGAAAAGAATGAATGCTAACAACCTTGCGATGCAGGATAGAGTGTGGCTAAGCATATTTGTGCATACGCTCTAGCACAGACTATGTGTGTCGTGGAAAATTCTACTGTTGAATCTGAGTTCAAAAAACGCAAAAGTTGAATTTGACAGTACCTATAAAATGGTTTGGCAAACAGCCAAAACTAAAAACGTGTTTCCCGCCATCGACTCCGGCGGTATTTAACTATTTAAAAAAATTGGGTGTATAACGAAATTTGACTTTAACATTACTTACACATTTTAACATTACTTCCGCATACAAGTCGATTATGGGTAGATTAGCCAGTTAGCAGAAATTGAGTAAATTTTCAAGTCAATTGGAATGTAGGTATATATTATGGCTGAACCTTCTACGTATTTTTTTTGTGAAAAATGCCTAAGATTATTCTATGACAAGAAATACTTACATACTCATGAGTACTCTGTCTGGAATCATAATGTACTTATACTTGTCTACTGAGGGTGTTTACTTTTGTTTCTTAAAATCTTACTGGTGTGGTACAAATAGTCTAACTGTAAGTTTTAACAAATAGGTACGTATGTAAGTTGAAGTGATCTACAGAGGCCTGTCGACCGTCACACATAGGCAGAAGAGATGCCACTTAATTTATGACTCTCTCCTACTCACTGCAATCAGGAAACCACCTGCTTTCTTTGATGAACCACACTATCCCCTTTAAATTGACCAGGGGCAGTTCGGTCAGGCTTGAGAGAAAGGGTGCAATAAGTGCCGCCACCCTTCTCTTTACGTTGAAAACTATATATAGTACGTTAGGAACTTTAAAACTTAATTTTACAAACTTAGACGGATAAGGTTGATAGGATGCGAATTTGGACCGAATGAGTTAATTATGCATGCCACGAAAGTTTTCAATCAAAGACGTTAATTGAAAACAAAGAGTGGGTGTAAGGTAAAAGCTAAGTTCTATGTTTTATTCAACATAATTTGGATTAAAACAGGCTTAAGTAGGCTTTGATTTAACGAATATGGCTTATGAAACTTGATCTGTTTTACAAACTTCCTAGTGCTCTTTTCTTTGAAAATTATTTTGGAGCAAATAAAAACAAATATGAACAATGCAACCACATCAGAATGAATTAGAAAAATAAACTAGGTTTGGCTGGAAAATATTGATTTTTTTCGTTCGAATGAACATGTTTTGTGTTTAAGTTCGGTACTATTAGCTCCAAGAATATTGTCAAACGAAGGAAAATTCTATTGTTTGACCGCCATCAGCATTTTAACTGGCATGATTCACTTTGTTGATTAAAAATTACGTTAGAGTAATTCAAAAGCAATGGATATCTTAAAAGGTTTTCCAATTTGGCCCAGCAAAAGCTTAGCTATTAACTGTTTGTATATACTTACTTTTGGTGAATTTATAGCTACTGATAAATACTACTGTGAATAATATTAAGTTCGCAATAAATACTAGGACTTAATACACCTGCTTACGGCTGGTAAAAATATGTACTCGATAATTTGTACAGCCATCCACTGATTTATAAGCAGGGTATCATCATAACCAAAATTATGCACGACTTCACATCTCACCATTCCACTGAAATAGTTCTCAACGCCCCCATAAATTTCATTCGCATTGAAACTGAAGGTTGATCTGCTCTGCTCCACTATTCCCGTTCGATTTTGTATCATCATCAACACAAAGACTGGTATCGAATCTCGCTCGCCCTTCTCCTGTAGCCAGAGTATCAACGACGTGGCGAAACCCTATCATACATCGTGCCTTTGATATTGTTTGCGAAAACCGCAAATTGTTCAAGGAAAATCACTTGAAAACTTGATTGAAAATCACTGAGCTGAGAGAGGTTCATCTACAGATACACATATTAGCAGACTGTATGAATATAGTAACGGAACAGAGTCGAAGTGGAACGATATGTCAGTTTCTTTAAACGCAGGGTTTTAGGTTTCATCCGTTTCAGACAATCAAGTCAGGTTGGTTGTCAAACTGGCAGGTGGATCAGGTTTAAATGGAATCCGCTATTTAGTCCCAATTGTGACACAACATAGTATTCTATGGAAACCGCAACTGAATTCATTCATTTACTTCTAGCACAGCTTGAGTTAATTTAAAGTTAATATGGCAGCATACCGACGTTATTGAGAATATTTTATGACGAGGGAATGTTCAAGGCAATAATTTTGAATTATTGCTGGATTTTAAATGAATGGTAGTAAGGTTTTGCATTCGTTAGAGTGTAAATTTGTGAGACGGTATGATTTCTGTTCGAAATATTAATAAGTATTAAATGAAACATTTGAAACGATTGGCTTATCATTATGAAAACAATTTATCTATAAATATTCATTTGATTAAGTTCAAATTTATCCCTTCAGCAATAGTAGTAGTGGTTGTTGAGAGATTATAGATTGATTTGGAGGATAAGGCTTCATTTGTAGTATTTTTAATGATTCTGAAAAACTTAAATACAGAATGTACATATGTATGCAACTGATATAGGATACAGTCCGTAATTTTTCATGGCGAATGGAGGGGAATGATTTTGGATTTCGACAGCAATACCGAGCAGGATAAACGTTAAAAGCGATAAACTACTGCCGAAAAGTTGATGTCTCGACGTCTTTGCAGTATCTCTACATTTACAAAAGCACCATGCGATAATGCGGGAGCCTGCAAAGGTGTATTTGACAGTCATTTTGATTAGTCAACAGTCAATGGAAATGACCATGAAACGAATACGTATCATTTTAAGTAGCCAAATTGAACCGGTCCAAAGTTTGATGAGCAGTCAACTTTTTATTTTATTTATTTATTTTTCTCAACCAAACAAGGCGTACAAAAAACACTTACAATTAATATTTAACAATTTATATAAATTTGTACAATACACAATAATGAAAGAATTATAAAAACATAACCATCTTTGGTAGGGAATTGGATAGGGCATTCATGACCTGAGCACCTTAGTCATAGCAGTTTTAAACCTAGGTCGGGAAATGGTTGATGAATAGTGTTTTGAGAAGCTGTTGAATATTTTGCACATCTATTGATTGGCTCATTGTTGGCGTAAACTGTGTGGTGTCGGTATTCATTCAGTAAGCGTGTGTGCCTCGTTTGCCTTACTGATTCGTTGAAGGTGATTTTATTGGACAGGGACACAACATTGATCAAGCCCCTAATAACATCAAAAGTAAAGCAGGAGCATATGATTATCCTCCACGAAGATAGACTTGATAGATTTAAGAGATTTAGCCTGTATCTGTATGAAGGTAGATTATCAAATTCGTAAAGATTATACAGATCTCTCAACGCAAAAAGCAATATGTGCTTCTGCACCGATTCGAGCCTATCGTTATGGACATAATAGGTAGGGTGCCAGACAATACATGCATATTCGAGCAATGCCCGAACCAGAGCTAGGTATAAAGACTTCGAGACCCATAGGTTTTTGATTTCCTTCGCACGTGTTTTGATGAATCTAAGCTGCTTATTAGCCTTGCTTAAGACTTTGTCATAGTGTAAATTAAAACGCAGCTTTTTATCCAAAGTAACCCCGAGGCCGATGACATTGTCAACATTATTGATTGCAACATTATTGAGGCAGTAATCAAAATTTATATTACTGGTTTAGCGGGAAAAACTAATGACTTGACATTTACTGACATTAATGTCGAGATTATTTTTTTTTTGCACCACTGCTTAAGAGAAAAAAGTTTCGATTGAAAGAAAACTGAATCTGATTTGGATTTAATTGCGTGGTACATTTTCAGATCATCTGCATAAAAAAAGTTGAGGGATGACTGATAAAACTTCACAAAGATCCGGTACGAAAATATTGAATAAAAGAGGCCTTGCGGTACACTTGATAAAACTTCGATTTGCTTGGATAGGATACCCTAAAACTTAACGTACTGCGTCCTGTTTCGAAGATAAGAGTCTAACCAGTTTAATAAAAGACCCGAGATACCAAATTTCTGTAGTTTGATTCGAAGAATAACATGATCAACGCGATCAAAGGCCTTGCTGAAGTCTGTGTAGATGGTATCAATTTGATGCCCTTTTTCCATGCCACAGAGAACATCTGAAACGAGAATCACGAGGTTGGTAGAAGTTGACCTGCCTTTTCTAAAACCATGTTGTTGTTCGTTCAGAAGAGGTTCTATTAGAGTAGTGAGCTTATCACAGACAATTTTTTTTTTCAAATAGTTTAGGCAATGCTGATAGTGTCGCAATACCTCTGTCATTATCAACTGACCGCTTATCACCACATTTAAAAATTGGGGTCAGATGGAATGATTTCCAGAAAGAGGGGAAAACCCCACAAGAAAGTGATTTATTAAAAATTAAATACATGGGTAAGATAAGCGGCTCCATGCATTCGAGTATGAAACTAGGAGGTAGCAAGTCAGGGCCAGGACCCTTGTTGACATTAAGATGTGTGATGGCCTTTGCAATCTCCTCTCTAGTTAAATACATTTCACAGATGATATTTGGTGGAAATGCTTGAGAGAACTGAAAGTTAAATATGGTTGTACATGAATAAAATACTTCCTGGAAATGGTCAGCGAACAGGTCACAGACTTCGTTAGGGCTTGACGAACAAAAGTTCTTTTTGTACATTGAAGTAGGGTAGCCCGAAGTTTTCCGTTTGGTGTTCACGAAATCAAAAAACTTTTTAGGATCATTAATTATATTTTCGCCCATAATATTAACATAGCTCTCATACGCATTACGGGATTTCGTCAGGAATTCTTTAGCTAATTCATTATGTTTATCCTTGATATCATCTTTGACATCAGTGCTGGTTGTGATTCCTTTGTAAAGTTTATTTCTTTGATTCTGCAAACACCTTAGACTGCTATCAAGCCATGGTTCAGATATTTTGCCTTTTCTCTAAATCTTTGGGGTGAAAAACGCCAACGGCGTCAAAAACCAACTCATAGAGTAATGATACAGCATCATCCAATTCTAGCGTTGAAAAATTACTAACGCAGTCAATTCTGAGAAGACAATCCGTAATGCTCTTGTAATCAGCATTGCGAAAGTCATATACAATAGAGTTATTGCAAGATATGGAAGTGAACATATCAGATGTAGATAACAACTCAACTGTGAACGCAGAGTGGTGAAGGGTGTTGCCAAAAAAGTTTTCCGCATCAACAGTTGAGTTAGCCACTACATCGTCGTAGCTGTTAGTAAATATGAGATCTAACCAATTTCCATTTTGGTTAGGTGTCGGAGCTATTTGCTGTAAATCGTTGCCATAAAATGTACTAACTAGATTGAAATCGCTGGAGTCAAGCAGATTAAAAGGAATGAGATTATTATCATTTAGTCAGTGCCGTATTAAAGCAACCTGATGTCCAAAGTTTTTTGGGTCTATGCACCCATTATCTACTAGCTTCACTTACTAAGAAAACTTAAGTTCTGCCTATCACCGGTATCGGTTAAGTTTTCTAACATATTTCAAAAAACGTTATTATGCATTAAAAAGGAATAATTATGTACACAGAAAAATTTTTAGAGCACGTAGTTCCTATGTGGCATAGCGTGGCATTTAATCTCGCATACGCTATGTGCATAGTACCCTGGGCTACAAAACATGGCTACAAGGGCCAAATCTATACATTATGAGGTCTTCTGTTACGCATATCGTCTCGGATCTCATAGTCTCAATTTTTTTGTAACATAGTCCCAACTACTATGGACATAATCTTAACACATATCGTTAAAGTAGGCTAAGTAATAGTAGCATTATGCTAGCTTTACAATAATCGTCGGCTCTGAAAGTATAGAGATACTGATTCGAATCAGGATTTGAACAGTGCCGGCTCTTGAAGAATAGAGATAATGATTTGAATCAGGATTAAACAGGAATTTTTTACAAGTATTATAAGAAAAGAAGAAGAATAATAAGTAAAGAATTATAAGAACTAAGAAATAAAATATCAATAATTAAAATAAGAATTTCTATCTCCAAGTATTACAAAATCATTTGCTTTGTCTTTTATGAGAGCTATAATGGTGGTGAGGGCTATAACATAGAACTTTCCCCGCCATAGTATATAGCGCCTACTGCTAAATTTTTTCACTGTGCATTATGGTGTCAGGCGCTATATGCTATGACAGCCCCGAAACCAACTATTTACATAGTGCCAGAAGTAAATAAATTATAGTCTCTGATGCTATGCTTTTTCTTAGTGCACTTAAAATATAAATAACTAAAGTGTATGTAAATTATTTTGAAAATTGTTGAAATTCGACATGCGACTTATTTGTAGAGCGCATCCGGGAACAACTGTATCAAAATTAAAATTTGACAGCAAATGTGAGTCAATGAACGAAATTGGCAGAGGGAGATACCTCTAGTTTCTTATTGTAATGCTTTTTCCTTGATCAAGATATTTGAGTAGTAAAGTTAGATAACTCCGGGCATAAAAACATACGGAGCGCTGTGTCAATGTTCGTTATTATCAAATAGTTGTAGGTACTCTGCCCTGTACGGAGTGCCTAGTGGGACTTCCGACCTCAAACTACCTAAAAGGTACCCTACCTAAAATTACCTAAATACCCTCCGCCGTCAAAAGGTTAAATATATCCTTATTTTAGCTTGTGCAGACCATCAACGAACCTAACGTCAACAATGGTCCTGGTCCTGACTTAGTCCCTTCTAGTCCTATGCTTGAAAGCAAAGAGTTATTTGTCTCGCTGTTGTCTTGCTTCACTCTTAAAAACCTTCCATCTGATGACGATTCTGAAAAGTGGTGATAGACGGTCATTCGAAAATTAAGAGGCATTGTTATACCATCAGTACTACCAAAAATTGTCTCAGATAAGCTCATAGCTGAAAGGAGAACAACACTTCTGAATGGGAAACAACATGGTTTTAAACAATACATGTCCACCACTATAAACCTTTTGACTATTGTCTCCGATGTTGTTTGGAGTATGGAAGAAAAGCGTGCTATCAACTCAGATTGCAGCAAAGCCTTTGACTGTGATCATTATATTCGTCAGCTAACAGTACAGAAGTTTGGTATTTCTTAAACTCATTCGACTCTTATCTGGAAGTTTCCTCGAGTATACCAAAAAGTAGTCACTTGGGACCTCATTCATTCGATATATTCACATCGGATCCTTCGTAAATTTAATCTGACATTTCCAACACTTTATTATACAGTTGAATTAAATTCAGACTCAATTTATCTGGATTCATTAAGAGATGTGTAACAGAACTCAGGAGCCTATAGGTAACGATGGCATTGTACACAGCTCTGATTCTGGACATGGAGTCCTACTTTTGTGGCAAAATGGACCTGTGTATATACGCAACATCCCACCCAACCTATTAATATCTGATACACACATGCGCTGCGCATTTACGAAAGACATGCTCCACAGACTCCGGCTCTTCTAAGTTGGGTGGGCAAACAACATATCGTGCAAGTTTTTGGCGGCACATATGTACTCCTATAAGGTTGTCTCCACTCAGCATACGATTCATTCTATTCCTGTTAATCCTGTAGTCCTATGGTTTGGCTCTGAGAGAAAGGTCTTGATGCACCTGGACACACTATATGACAGTTATTTTTCTTTATGGATATCGACTACTCACTATCGAAAAATGGTATACACAAATGCGGTCGCCACATCTAAAGCATATTAGAGACACTATAGACAAAGCGAAAGAGTTCAACTGGGCTCTACATTATTCAGGCATTTTCGAAATAGGAAACTATGACACCTGTAAAACCACAATTTAGGGCGATGATTGCAGTTTGGCCAGATGTCCGCATAAAAAAAACACCTTATACCATCAACCATCGGTTTTTTTTTGGAAGTAATAACTGAAAGCTTTAACTAGTTGACAATGCTCCTAGTCATATGCTCGAGATATTACTGCCCTGAACTGACAACATCAGCATTATCAACCAACTTTTCTCTCGCTTGTCCAGGTATCTCTTCTCCAGGTTGCCATCCGTTTTCTGTTTTGTGTAGATTCTTACTTTGCCTGCGACTGAAAGCTTTGACCGATTTACAGGATCAATATCATAAAGAAATTTCTCATCCCGTACTTCTTGCGGGCATATAACTTGCACTAGTCAGCGTTGTCTCCTTCAGTGCTTCCTTCCTCTTCTTTTGTGAAAATTTATGAGAGGACATCTTTTCCGCAGGCACAACCGTAGTTGGACTTCTAGCTGACACTGTACTCGCCTTTCCGGAATATGCTGTCGAACTTGAAGTTGGAGACTGAAGATTCCGAGCCTCCGGCGTGCTGACCGAGGCTAGAATGGGTGTATTTCCTGACCTTCATGTAAGGTTTCGCGGCTACCTCCTTCAAAGGAATTTTTGAGGCGGCACCACATTGCGTAGTACAAAACCCTCATTAACAGAAGAGACACCCTGAGCCCTTGATATACTGGGTGATCTCCTTTAGGTGAAGCAAAGCCACTTAGCACAAGCAAAGCTTTACACAAACAAAGAAGTATGAGTTAAGACAGTTCACCCTTCTTCCAACGAAAGCCGGGCACTTACACAGAGGGCGAAGAACTGTTTCTTCTTCCTTCTCACATTTTTAGCTCCGGCAGAAGTCGTTACAAGAAGAACCTAGCCACGCTGCATGCTTGCCAAATAGACAGTGTTCAGTTAAGTCGGCCACCCCAGCGCGGAAGAACCCCCTTCTTAAATTGAGAGCGACCAATGTTAAAAGTCTTCGACAATCGTCTAGCAATTGCATAGGATGGTTCTTCTTCACAAGACTTAACAGAGTTTTTAGTATTTTTGCCGTAAGGTCATTTCAATTAAAATCATCGGAATGTCAATCGGAAAACTGCAGAGCACATCCGGAAAAAAACGTTACAGCCTTGGAAGTTGGTCCGCTAATTAGTTTCTCTAAATGTCCCTATGACACCCAAAGTAGCTGCATTTCGTTGCGAGATGTGCGGCATTCAAGGACTAGTTTTGAGCAGGTGTAAGCTCTACCAAGGGACTGTGTAGCCGCTTGGCTGCCATTAAAAATGCAAGTATTCACTACGAATATCTGATTACATAAAGAATTGCAAGAATTGCCTGCACCTTCGCCTGAAAGACACTGCAGTGGTTCGACAGGCGAAATGAAAGCTTCAACTTTAAGTAAGAGTCGAATCGGTCCAAAACCACTTCTTGCTCTTTGCCTGACGTATCTTTACAGACCACACGAATTTTAACTATTAACTTCATACGAAAGAGGGCCCGGTAGCTTTGCTAGCTAAGGCGTCAGGCCGAAAAGCGGCGTGCTACGGGGCCTGCGGGTTCGAATCCCGCCACTGTCATGGCTGGAAGTGTGAATGCGTGTGATTGTCTATGAGGGTGGCAAATGGGCCCAAACTGGTGGCCTAATGCTGGCCGTGTTCCCGGCAGCCCTCTTCACTAACCTAACCTAACCTAACTTCATACGAATACAGACTAAATTTTTAAGTTGAACTACTTTAACTTCTTATTTTTTCTAGATGTAAGTTGAAAACAGATCTGGCCAAGGTGGTCATGTCATAGGCTACGTAAACCAATTCACCCAAAAATATAAATCACCTCAAATTTTCTATGTCCATTGTCAATAATATTAGTTAAATAAGGTTTAAACTAATTTTTATACCGTTTATGTACACTTTGTTTAGTTTGAACTAAAATAAATATGCGATAGAAAAGAACGATACTCTAATTGTATTAAAAAGAGTTGCAAAGAGTTGCAATTGTTATACATTTTTTTTAGATTGGTCATGGCTTTTGGCATGTCATGCTGCAGTATGAATCAAAGAGAAAAACGCAATGTATTATTGATTAGCACTAACACCAGAGTACTTCTTTAAGATTGTTACTTAAATATCGATTTGGACCAACGCTACAGACAAAAAGTTTAAAGATGCCCCACGCTTAGTGCCAGTGTGGTATAATAACCTGAATAGTTTTAGTATAATATAAAAACCAGAGTTCAGTTACTATAACGAGAAAACTAATGCATTGAAAGGACAATTGATTTACTTTAATAAAAACGAAAAATAAACAAACAATAACAAAGTGAACATAAACAACGCCCCGCCACTCCGAAAAATTATATATGCGTTTTGTCGAAGAAGTATAATTCATTATACCTACATACTTCGTATCGATTCTTCTCATCTCGATAATTTCTTTTCTCATCTACGAGTATACTAGGGAAATCTATATTGTATTCTCTCAGTTCAGTAGTTTCTTAGTCCCGAAAGAATACAAAAAAATATAATAACGATCTACCGACCACCGACCATATACTCACTAACTCCGCCGTGGGAAAATTCTCTGAATCGAATATGATAAGAAAATCGAATTAGTAAGTCTAGTAATTTTCCAAATTCACCAGACTGTTCATTCCATGAAAATATCTGGAAAAATAATAAATATAATAAATGAAAATATCTGGAAAAATCGAAATGAATCATTAAACAATTAGCGATGTCGATTTGACTGTGCTGGACCTTGAATCAAAATGTTCATTTTATATTATATTGAGTGAAAGATATTTTTGATTTGATTTTGGCTATACTTAAAGCTCGTTGACAGCATGGACACTTTCGTATTATCCAGTCAATCGTTAGAAGTGTCATTGAGCTCATAGTTGTAGAAAAAAATGTGAATTTGCTTTCCTGTCTTCTATATATATTTTAAAGATTCTTTATATCTAAACTTAAATTTATGACTTTTCCCGCTTTTTCTTCAATGCGAAAAAAATGCATTGCCATTGTCGTCACTAATTAGCTCGCACAGGCATATCACAAAAGATAAGTTCATATTCCATTTCCCTTTCGATTTTGGAAATCTTCGGTTTACATTCGCACCAACACTATTTGCTCCATCCTAGCGTGACGCTTGGGCATGGGCAACCATGAGACGCACTACATTATCAAAATGTAGATAACAATTGAGCTGAGGAGCAGCAAAAAGGATCGTCCTTACAAAGACCATAAAAAGAAGCGCAAAGGGGCAGGCAGCACAGATAGGAATGAAATCGAAACGAAATGAAGAAATTAAATCCCGAGACTGAGCTTTTTGTATTCGCATGCATACATAAATGTATTGTACACATTGTTTTGAGGATTTAGAGAAGCTTCTTTTACACATTCCGCTGTCACAGGACATGATAAATGGAATTTGTAAATTCCAAGGCTAAGGAATAATACACTTTCGAGAAAATAACAAAGGTTGGACAATTTTCTGTTGGAAGTTCGGGAGATAGGTGCAAAGTTTTGTTGGGAAAATGTTAATTTCGTATCTTTGTTGCCCCAGCCCAGAAAAGGGCTTTTTTTTACATATGATCACCAACAATACATTTGCTAGCTTGGCGCTTTTTGCCAATTTACGTGGACGATAATATGGTTAAAACTATAGTGGCTCAATTTAATTACCTCTATAATGGTACTCAAAAATCTCAACATTATTTATTAGTTTGAGCAGGCACAAAGTTTCAAGAATCACCTTGATGAGCGTTTTTTGCAACCCTATCACCTTAATATCAGCGAAAATTCCTACATCGCTCATTAGGGGCTACAACAGATCTAATGACCACCAGTACGAATTAGCACAAGATATACCTTATGATATTTTTGCCGTCGACTGTACCTTGCAGAATCTTCTTTAGTGTATGCTTACTTTTTCCACTTTTCCCCCCATTTCGCTTTCCTGATACAACTTTGTCACCGACATTAAACTTGACTTGCCCTCGAGGATTATTCCGGACTTTGTCAGACTCTTGTCTTAAATTTTCAGTCTGTGCTATCGTTATTGCTATTTGCCGTTTTTTACCACCCTGTGGCAGCTTTTGAATTTTTGACATTATCTCGGTTCGGTTGGCTTTTATGTTCCTACATATTTGGCGTGCGGTGATGGCAGCATAAGAGATTTGTAAAACATTTAGCAGTAATTGTGGATTAAGACGAGAACGATGAAGAAGGAATCTTTTGTGCCTTTTTGCGGATGGTGGATTTCGTATGACACGAATGGACTTTGACTTGGCAAATTGAGTGAGAATTCGTTCGTGATTCGTGGTGGCGTAAGTGAGAAAGAATGCCATTGCTATGAGTTAAAATGCTGGGAATATGGCGATAATGCTGATATGGAAAATTTCGGTTTTTGAAAACGATTATTAGAATATTGTAATATAAAAATAATGTAAAAAAGTAAAAACAACAAGGTGTCATGTAACTAAAGTGTTTGTCTGAGTACTGACAGATAATATCAAATATTTGCGACCGCTTCATTCAGCATATGCTAAGAAGCCAATGGTTTTAATTTGTTCATACTCTTTCCAATTTTTTTCTGCGATAAGAGTTTATGGGGAACTCTGCCATACACTTCGAATTTTTACTCCTCGTTAGCGTTTTTTTTTTTTTCATATAAAAAAGCCATTTTGATATTAAGATATTCTAAATCTAATTAGATAGGATTAAAAGTGAAATAATAACAGAACAAGCAGAACGAGACTACACCAGTCACGGCCGCGTCGTGGCGATTGAATGTGGTGAGTCTTCACAACAAATCTTAAAACTAGACTACACCGGCTGAGCGTGGAGTCAATTGTCTTTTCATCGTAAAATTGCTCATAATCCATTAAAAA
Source organism: Nemotelus nigrinus (assembly GCA_947369275.1). Taxonomy (NCBI): domain Eukaryota; kingdom Metazoa; phylum Arthropoda; class Insecta; order Diptera; family Stratiomyidae; genus Nemotelus; species Nemotelus nigrinus. The sequence goes on from OX376372.1 coordinate 78,318,057, forward strand.
GCAACATGATTCAACGACATGAAACCGGTTTTGAAATCGTAAAGCTGTCATCCAAAGTACAAGCTGGTTGCCACCGATTTTTCCGACCAGCGAAAAAAATGAAACCTGTGAAAGGCTATGCACCCTGCTTGCGCGAGGCAAATTAGCGTTCATGCCCGTACATATGAGCATACTACTGATGACGAAGATAGAGGACATACTCCAGATATGCTGACAAAATTGCAATAGATGATTTTGACAGCAAAATAAGGGCTGAGCTTGCGCACAGCGGTATGTTGGCTCTAATAGCTTGCATGAGAATACCAACGATGATATATTCCAGACCATTCTGTTAACAATGGCTCAAGGCATGGTCGTTAAAGATATTCACGAAGTCCCATGGACATCTCCAACGGGACCACTCTCAACCAAACCATGTGTTTACATATCGCCGCCACTTTAATAGCCTGGAAAATTAGCAAAAATACCGAGGGCTCAATATGGAATCGGACTGTTGTTGACGCAATACCTCAAGCTCAACAGCCACACAGAAGTAAAAAGAAACGCAGAGAGATATGAAAATACTGGCACTTTAAACACCTTCTTATCAGCCATGGATGCCTCAATTACTGATGATTTCAGAAGCATGCAAAGATAAAGATGGAAATGTAATTTCTCAGCATTTGGGAATACTGGAACGATACGTTCAAAATTTGGATGAACTGCTCAACAACGAAGAAAACGATCACTTTGGAGGCATTTTAATTGTTCAAGGGCAAGAGCTGTCTCTGTCAATCATAGCAGAGACTGTCCACGCGGTTAGTTAAATATAACAAATTGCATAGGGCTGATGGAATATCCGCCGAATCCATTAAATATAGAAACGAAAAATTACGAGGAAACGCGACGGAGAGCATCGATTATAAGGGTATGATCTTGTTGAGGATCATTTACAAGATTTTTTTCGCTGTATTACAAAGGTGGATAGCCCTATTTGCTCAACAACAAAAAATCGCCCCGTATCAGCAAGGTAAGTCAGAAACAGATAAGATTTTCGCTCTACTGCAGTCGATGAAAAAGCTTTTAGAATACGACTTGAAGCTATCTCATCTTTTAATGGATTTCAAAGCGACCTATGATAATATAGCTATAGTAAAACTTTACACAGCCATTACAAATTTCGATATCCCAAGTTGGCGCTTGAAAAAGTTTACCCAACTGCTGACTTATGCTGACCAAACTGACGTCACATGTTAGGCTGGGCTAGATACTTAGCTTACATAAACCAAAAAGATACGACTAACAGTCTCGGAACATAGGATTGTGTAGAAGAGACCCCTGGGTAGGTCTTGTTTTCGGTGAAGTGATGGCGTACGCTAGGGCGCAAAAAAGTCTGAATATATCAAACTGGAAGATGAGATCGTTAAACTGGAACGTCTAGAATCCTCTTATGAGGTAGACCTAGACCGGACTACCGGATGTTGCGCTATTGATGATAATGATCATTTCCTTACAGAAAAATAAAGCCACATTGAAATTATTTTTGATCTAATTAGTGAGGGGGAAACGAAGTAATGAGGAGACAAACAAAAATATGCTTAATATGCTTAATATGCTTAATATGCTTTACTGAAATAGAAATGCACATTATAGCAACAGCAAGCCTTCTGATATCACTCTGCCACTATATTCACCAGCCGTCATATTCTCCATAAAGTTAGCTCATGTATATTCACTAGACATCATGTTTTTCATGCAATATTCAACATAAATACCGCAGCCGCATCCAAGCAAAGGCATAACAGTTCAATTCTTACTAAGGTGCACTCTCGGATCTTTTAGTAACAATAAAAACTATTGATACACAAAAGGTTTTCTTTTATTTTCTAATTTATTTATATTCTATTCAACAATATTGCTTTGCAGGATCGTACCATCATCAAGCGATGACATAGTACTGAAAATCTTTGCGTCTTCTGCGTAGAGTGACATCGAGTACCCTGGAGCAAAGGTGATCAGGCTGTTAATACAAATAGGAAATAGAATGGGACCAAAGTGGCTGCCTTGTCGAACAGCCGATGTGGCAATTATGTCAGTGGGGAGGATGCCATGATTTCTGCGATAATATTCAAGCCACTCAATAAACTTGTAAGATGTATTTTACATAAAAGAATGTTTTGATCCAGCTTATCGAAAGCCTTTGTGAAGTCGGTGTAAATGTGGTCAGCTTGTTTATCTTGTTCGATTGCAGGAATGACTAGATTTGCAAGTTCCAAAAGGTTAGTAGAGATAGATTTACCTTTAATAAAAACCATACAGGCAAAGCGAGAATGGAAAGATAACATCTTTCAAAGAGCTTGGCGACGCATGGTAATTTGGCGATTGGTCTATAGTTGTGCATGACTTCTTTGCTGCCTTTCTTTGTGAATCGGAATTATTGAAGAACATTTCCATAAGCTCGGAAAAATACCAAAGGAAATGGATAGATTAAAAAAATGAGCTAACAGTGGTGGGGAAAAATTGGTGCAACGCTTCAGCACTAAGTTTGGTAGTCCAACAGGACTGGACTGAAACCTATTATATCATTACAAAAGACGTTTTAGGGGAGCCTACCAAGTAATTGAAAATAGTTATGTCGAGTTTGGAGCGTGGTATTGCTTGCAAGAATACTATTACTCACACTATATGGTTCGAATTCTCTTGTACACAAGTTCGTTTTTTCCCAATTTTACATCGTCTATAAGAACAGTGACTGGGTTTTAAATTAGTTTTTATTATTTTTTGCTTTCTATGTCTAATTTTTATGTTTCGTTTCATTGAAACTAGTGGCATTGCATACAATACCAAAACACATTCTGGTTTTAAGAAGGGCAATAAACACACCGAGAGAACGAAAAACGTCGCATTGATTAAACTATTATGTATTTGAAAATTAAATACTTTCCAATACGCTAACAAAGGTTTCGACTGAATAAATAATAGTATTCGATCGAGAATGCATATTTATCTGAGCCAAATATATCTCGAAACCACTTCAATATTTCAAGGCTTCTTAAAAGTTTTGCATCAAGTAAAACGTGTTCTTAAGCCAACTTATATTCTCTCACTAAAAGGATTCTCTCAATTTTTCACTAAGTGATTTATACGCGGCCGCAGCTCTTCTATCCGCATTAAAAAAAAAACAGCCCCAACATTTAACTAAGCCTTTAAATATTGCTTAGTAGAAGAGCCCAAACTAGATGGATGCTATCATGAATAATTTAAAGGATATTCCTTATCAGCCCCATGAAAATTAATTCCACCGAACACGGATCTTAAAAGCTCATCTGATAAACTGCCACAAACAAGCATGAAACGCGCACAAAACAGTTTTGCATCTGAACCAATTTCCTTCCAGCGCTCTTAGTTATCTACAGCAGATATCCAAGATAGTCGGAATATCTTATCTTTCGGCGCAGTGATTAATGTCAAGGATTTACATTTCGATCCAAGTTGATTGCCATATGCGAAATGTTCGGAAAATTCCGACTTGGTACACACTCGAATTGTACAACATACTAGACTCTATCGGCAGTAACTTATCTGTAATCTGCCTCGGTGATGAAATTGAATTTTCCTTTGATATACCAGATAGCTCGGATTGTGAACAGTGCGGCGTAAGTACTCAATCTTTGTTTTCTCGCGCACACACACCGTTATCTTTTCCAAGACTTTTTTGTTTACCCGAAGAATGACAACATCAGGATGAAAGTTCTAAGAGCTAATAAACTGTGTGTTTTGGGGCGAACTATATGTAAACAATATTCTGCCAGTGAAGTACGAACGTGTGTCGGTACAATGAATTTCATTGAGAAATTGTTTATTTGTATTCCGAAATGTGTGAACTGTGGAGTCTAGTTAATAACGGTTCGGTTATTTTTTCTGGGACATTGAATGGATTCTGCGAGCTTTGTTTATCTAATGGACAGGCACTTGATCTGCTTTCGTGGAGAGATTGAGTAGAAAGGTGGCTTCGGGTGGAAAGTACTGTTTCTTATTGATGAGCTAGTATGCCGTGTCGGGATTATGAAATTGTCTAATAGTGAAGATTTTGATAGATCATATGAGAATAATTCAATAGGACGCCTACGAAGATTAGTTTAGTATATTGCGTGGGATATGAAAAAGATCATGGGATACAAAAGCATTTTCCTGCACACATTGTTTTTTTCACAAATTGATAAAAAATGGACACATAAAACTTCTAAAGAACCAAAAGTGATTACAATATTTCATGGGCGTCGGCGTTATTATTACCATAATTACTCGCTTCTTTGATTGCTTTGATGGCATACATTTTGATTTGATGGCGTATATTTGAGCTATCTGTTTGGCTTTATTTACACTAAACTTATCTATTTTTTCAAGATTTGCATCTGATTATGGAGGAATGAGTTTATTATATTATATTATTTTTGTTTTATTTATTTTTAATCCCTTCACAGTAAGTTGTGCTTCTGATATGAAGGAAGGGAGAGTTTTTGCGTGCCAACGGCATGCGATGTTCTCAAGCAGTCAATAATGAAATCGCTCTTAACTTGCAACTCAGCACAATTCTGAAAGCGCAGTGATTTGCTCACTAAATTTTAAAATATATCAAAAGGACTATTATGTAGCAAAAAAAGAATTTACGTGCAAGCGATTTTTCGAGCACCGGTTAAAATACAGACAAGCCAAAATGTAAAAGAATTACAAAGAAATAACACAAGTTTTCGTAAAAAGATTCCAATGCCATCTGTATAAAAAAAAGAACCTTTTGAAACGATTTCGCCTAAACCCCCACAAAAGACGTGATTCAACATTTTCGTTTGAGCACATTATACACGGTGTATCCACATATCCCTGCATGAAACTATAGACCCGACATTTCAACGAATGGAATCCAGGTCTGCGAAAATTCGCCTCGGATGTTGTGCTGTGTTTCATCCGAAGGTCAATAAATTACACTTTGCAACTTTACAGGACTCGAAACTGATCCTAACTGGACAAACAGCATTCACCGAACGTAATATGCAGACAACTTCACAGCCTCACACTTAGCCTCGATTCGCCGCATCCGAGCGTCCCGACATTGATACATTATGCGCTCCCGTCCAGGTAGTTGATGGGAATTTCAACCCCCTTGCGGATAAAAATAAACACCTTTTCATCACATCACTCACATTATCACAACACAACACTCTCGTTGAAATTGTGATGAATCGTATCCTCTATAAGGACACAATCGACTATGGACCGCGAGTGCATTTTTCGTTTCGTTCTAAATGGATGCCTCACTTGCCAAATCGATTAACTCCATTTTCTGATTTTATTAAATGTTACTATCAAAGCACTTAAGAAGCTCCTAACTGTATATATTCAAAACAAATTTCTCTAATAATAGGTATTAGCACCACTAAATACTTATTATTAGAGAAATTTGTTTTGAATATATACAGTTAGGAGCTTCTTAAGCGCTTTGATAGTAAAAATTTAATGAAATTCAGAAAATGGAGTTAATCGATTTGGCAAGTGAGGCATCCAAATAATACCCAATGAAACTGGGCAGTGATGAACAGTACTTCCGGAACGAATTCAAACTATCGATGCAACGAATGCAGTACGGATATTGAATGCGCCGCCGACATCACCGGAACGCAAACGACGCGAAGTGAATTTCAAGACTGAATCAACTAAGCCGCGGAACTTGGCGCAACGCAAATGATGAGTATAGCTAGAGCGCCGCCAACGACAAAGTTCCCATATGATGCATACGGGGCCGTGTGTTGTGTTGACTTCGAGCAGAACGTCGACGGGCAGCTTAATTCTGCAGCGTCAGCTTTAACACTCTCGTTAGCGGCTAGAACCGAAATCGCTGGCCTAAAGCTTCATGCTGAAATTCGATCCGAAATCGAAACAAGTGGATAGGGTCTAAGGCTTTACGGTACCCTTGAAAAGATAGAGTTCGTATTCAGTGGTACGAAATCATTTCGGTGTGATGGCTAGTGTAATAATTAAATGAAGAAAAGATGCAGATACTAGTGATTCAATGCGAATAAACAAACCGTGGATGTAGTCAATATTTTAGTAGGAATAAAATTGAAAGCATGTGAACATTCTTCAAAAAATAACCACCGGGACTAAACTGAATTATTTGATTATGATTTATTATTGATTTTGCAAAGCAGCTACCAAATCAGTGCTTTTTATTAGAAAATAAAATAAATAAACTGAGTTACGTAAATAATATCATAAACTTCAGCGTAATTGAACTAAAAATAATTTGTAGAAAATATATAATTCACAGCTTTGAATGTGCGTCAATTAGTAAAATTAGCTGAAATATATGTATACATGTTAACTGAAAAGAAATTACAAAGATTATTTAATGTAATAAAAAAAGATTGTTCAAAAGTTTATAAAATTGTTTATGAAAAAAGCAGCTTTTCAACTGGCAAACATTTTCCATCTTTTATACGTATTTTTTGCAGTTTCAGTATTATTCTAATGGGGTTGGAATTCGAGAAACAGAGGTTTATATTTAATTTAGGGATGAATTTTGAAAACCAGACACACGTTATAGTTATAGATATATGCATGTTATATTTATAGATATTATATAGATATAGGGTAATTTGATGGATTGCTATGTGTTTTTCAATCTGTAGGTTGATTGATATTAATAAAAACCGCTGAACAATTGAGATCAATCGGTATTTTTTTTCGAATTATTCAAAAAATCTCAAAATGTATTCTTTATTTTTCAAAACCAGCAAGAATTGTCAAATAATGTATATTTTTATCAAGTAATTTGGTTATTACGTGTCTAGCGGAGATGCATACACGTTATATATGGTTGTCTGCATTAATATAGTTAGCAGAGTTATCTAGAGAGCTGGAAAGTTTAAATCTAGAAGATATATTCCCTTGCTTTTACTATTTATTTCATTAATTTATGAAAAAATATTTTGCTTTGGTCAAATATATTGTTTTCCATTAGGGTCGTCCCAAATTTCTGCTGAAATTTCCCTGTCGCGCAATGACATTTCAGGCATATTTTTTGGCGTTTGAACAGTTGAAAGTTTGCCATTTTCAATCATGGATAGATATACGCTTCAGCAACGTCAAGAGATAGTGCGAACTTATTATCAAAATTCGCGTTCTGTTACATCAACTTTACGCGCATTACGTCGAATTTACGGTCGCCATAATCACCTAGATAAACAAGCAATTGAACCAGGGGCGGTTCGTCAATGCGCGCAAAGGAAGCAGTGCTTCCCACGCTAAACCACAAAATTGATTAAATAATCAATATATAACAATCAAAAAATGTACAATCAATATTTAACAATCAAAGTAATAACATTTATTTTCTTACAAAAATCGAAACTCCATTGCTACTATGGATCAAATGGTTTTATTTTGTAACAGTCCAACTACAGAGCTCCCAAGGTAAATTTACAGCGACGCAACGAATACTCAAACGTTTTCCTGCAAACTTCAGGCACTGCATACCATTCAATTCAAAACATACAGTTCATTGACATATACTATACAGAGCACTGAAGTGATCTTGCTTCAATGCTCAAACTCGTGGTGTTCGCATAGATCTACTCAGACGCTTTGCCTAAATGATGCCCACAAAATTTTGCAATCAATGGGCCTTTCTACACTTTTATTCTTGATGCACTCCTCAAACCGGTTTTTCTGGGCATGAGACGAAAGAATCAAGGGGAATTCTCTACTTTTTGTATACCCTACTTTTTGTATACTCTACTTTTTGTAGAGAATTCCCCTTGATTCTTCCGTCTCAAGAGTACAAGTGTGGAAAGGCCCAATGTACTTAAATAGCATCGCGGACGCTGGCTCAGTACACAGCGTCTTGGTGGATTAAAAAATTCAACAAACCTTTGCCCCATCCACCAACGACCCAAAAATCTTTGTTAATGAATGAACTTAATACGCTACAATAATATCCGCGTCTCTGTTATGTTAGTGTTTCCCCTCATGATTTATCAGTAGATTCTCTTCTGCTCCTCTTCTAACGAGCCGTTCCCCTTAGGAATTGAAGCATTTTCTGCTTTGTTCACATGTACACATGTACAGTGCAAGCTATTGTGATGTTTATGTGTAGAATAGAATAGTGCAATTTTCCCCAGATCGGTTTTTGTGTGTCTGCTTTGGGTTTGCTTTCCCAAAAGACGTATTTTTTCGGTTCTGGTGCTTTGGTGAAATGACCACTTGGTTGCTTTGGACCGGGTTGGGTACAAAATCTCGTATTAAAAAAATCCCGTTTACAAAATCCCGCATTTCAAAATCCTGTATTACAAAATCCCGTAATACAAAATCCCGTATTACAAAATATCGTATTACAAAATCCCGTAATACAAAATTCCGTAGTTTTGCAAAATATAGAATCAGGCGCGGAAAAGGTCTGAAACTGAAACAATCGATTATTTGAGAAGAATCGCGTACAATGTTTTTATGTTGAAATTTATTCCTAAATAAAAACTTAAATCACTATGTTTTTGTTATTTCATTATAATAATAGGTTTCATTCCACGAGATTTTGAGTTTCGGGATTTTGAATTTCGGGATCTTGAGTTTCGGGATTTTTAAGTACAGGATTTTGTATTTCGGGAATTTGGAATACGGGAATTTCGAAACATACGGGATTTTGTTAATTCGGGATTTTGTGATTCGGGATTTTGATACGATCCCCTTTGGACGCCCTTGTTAAAGCTGGAAAGTCATCCGCGTCTTGTAATATTTCTGTTTCCCGTAATGATCTACGTTACAGAATTTATAGATTCTTTTCTGCTCTTCTTCTTACTAGTGGTTCCCCTTCTGATTTGATACTTTCTATGCTCTGTTTGCGTGGTGTATGTACGGTGTAAATAATTGTGATGTTGATATGAAGAATATGTAGGAGTTAAATTGTTTCGTGTGCAATTTTCTCCAGATCGGTTTTTTTTTTGCATCTGTTTTGGGTTTACTGTCGCAAAATGAGTTTCTCGGTACAGGTGCTTTGGGTGAATACCACTTGTTGCTTTTCCCTATGTTGATGTTATTTCTATGTTGAATTTCTGAAGTGCTTTCTTTAGCATTTATAGTTTTCTTCGCCAAAAAAAAAGCACTTGTAATTCTTTTGACTTGAATTTTTTGCATTGTCAGTGTTAATACGGTCGGTTAAAGATGGATAAACGGATAGTTTTTAAAGTAAATTATAACATAAAACTTGTTAAAGTGAGAGTGTATTGAATAGGCTCTGTTTTGAAAAGTTAATATTTACCCGTGTAATATGGATTTTAAGGTGGAAAACCCAAATTGTTGTGATTGTGCCATATAGGATTTACTGCGGCAGTCTTTTTCATTGAGGATCTTACTGGGTCTTAGCAACCAAGACCACTAATTTCGCTCAGTCAACTGTTTGCAAAAGGTAACTATATTAGGCACTTTTATTGCAAATTATATGAGGCATTTATTTTTATTGTGGTATTGGGTATCTAATTTAATTTGCTAAAATATGCATTATATCCTCAATTTTGAGCTATTAAAAAACGTTCACCATTTATTTAGCTATGTTTTCAACTTGACTTTTTTATAATTTCAAAAAAAATTAGAGAAATAAGAAATTTTTTTTTTGCTTTCAAATAATATACATAATTTGAACTTTGGTGAGATTGTTGATCTGAGTGAGCAGGAATATGAAATAAGCAGTTGACAATCAATCACTAATTTTTAATGCAAATATGGGCAGCATTGAAATAAATACCTATTTGTTTTTTTGCATGATATTTAAAAAAATCGCATGTATAGTTTACTACGCGCTTTATAAATATGCTTATCTATAAGCTTATATATTTTGCTTGTGCTTCCCTAAGTCTCAAAACCACGAGCCGCCACTGAATTGAACGTTTAATGCAAACATTTGAATCAACATTTATACTTCATTATGTTGTCATGCCAGGTGGACAAAGGAATGCGCGAAGTGAAGAGAATATCACGGCCGTACTTGAAAGTGTGAGACGAAACATAAATTTATCAATTTCTCGTCGTTCCCAGGAATTAGGCATTGCTCATACCAGTTTGTGGCGAATTTTACGAAAGGATTTCTACGTGATTGCACTGACATAAGAGCCTAAAGCCACAAGATCACCAACAGCAATGTAACTTCAGTCAATGGCCACTCATGTTCGATGCCAATCCTGATTTTTACTGCAAAACCATACTGAGCGACGAAGTACATTTTTGGCTTAATGGAGTTGTCAATAAGCAAAATTTCCGAAACGAGTCAAATAAACATCCCAAAGTCATTCACAAAATGCAATTACATCCGCAAAAAACTGACTCTTTAGGCCGATTTTCACGCTGGTGGTGTCATCGGTCCGTATTTTTTTTTAATGATCTTCGCAACCCAGTCACGGTCAATGGGGAGCGCTACAGTGCCATGTTAACTGGTTAGGCGCAAATTGGACGAAAATAACCTGACTGGCATGTGGCAGAAGGCGGAAGTTGAAAATCATATCCTGATTACGATGGTATTGGGTACTTAAATTAGTTTATGCTAGTCATGACATTGTCGATAATTTCATGACCAACTAAGTGAGTCAATCCTGGTTTGAATTTAATAGCATTGTTAGCTTGGTCCACATCAATCTCTGAGAAGATTGACAGAGTTGACAGACTTAGCTGTATTTAGTTTACATCACTAATATTGAATGCTAGTATTCACCATTTACCAAGCAGTGGCGATGTCGTATAACTCTTTCGACAACGATGACTATGCTTTGCTGCGCAACCAGCCCTAGTTCTATGAACCCAAAAAAGTACGCATAATGTGCATCATGCACGTAGTCTCAGGACGTTCAATTCAAGCAAATTTCGCAGCTTTGAAATTTGGCGGTTGAATATTTTAATACCGAGGTTCAAAACAGCCTGCAATATCAAAGTAACGGTAACGACAATGCGTAAATATATTATCTAAAAGCCTAGTACTAGAGCCCATTTTAAGTAACATTTTCATCCAAAATTTCAAGTGAGATGACTTGAGAGCTGGTATACCCAAGTGGTTAGATCATCGGCTCCAAGCGTATGGGGTCCCTGCGTTCGGTTCATGTAGCTCTGATTAGATACCTGAGCCGAATCAGGTCCAAAATGAAGCGTGAAACTCATGATTTCACACTCGTAAAAGTTTTGATTATGATATCACCTCCACACAACAAGACTCCAAATGGGTTGTTACGGGACGACAACTTTGATTTTTTTACTCTCGGCTGAAATTTGAACTAAGGTTCCGCCAGAGCAAAACTAAAGTTATCCCGTGAAAAAGTTGGCATTCGTTCAAAAGGCTGCCGATATTATCAGTATGCTTCCAATTATTGAACGCCAATTTATAATTTTTCGCGCGAAAAAGTGACATTTGATGTCAGTGACGCGCTTTAATTTGAAAATTGAACTGTATGCATTTTTTCGGTACAATATATGATAATAGAATCAATCAAAGATCGGAATTCGAGTACTTGTCATTTTGATTCGTCAGTAAATAGCAGAGTTTCCGCTTATCTGCATTGTTAAACTCCAAACTTTTCACTCCAAACAACATAAGACATTAGAGGCTTGTCAAAAGTTACCTTGGCGCAGGCCTTTGTACTTGAGTATGCAAGGTATTTCCGTTTCGTTACCAACATATTTTGAGGCAATTTCTGACCGTAAAAATCTTTCATTGTATAAAAAAGCTTCCTCAGTGACTAGACAGCCGTAAGTAGTCCTTTTTCTAGACCCGATTTTAACTAGCGGGTTAGTTGAGTGGTTTTTTTTTGTCGAGAAAAGCTAATAGCTTCCATCTTGCTTCTTTTGTTTACAAAGTGGTTTGCTTATGGCTTTAATTTTTGCCAAAAGTAGTACAAAACGATATGTTTGATAGAAAAGTGTCTATCTAGAACGAAAAATTCAAATTTTCAAGTTCAAGTTTCTGTTTTCTTAGAATCGACCCTACTATTTTCTTTTCTCTCCGTCATCATAAGCAATGACGCTCAGTGGAATTGAAAACCATGCTAAGTGATCCATTTCACCATCACAGATTGCGCTATGGCAGTAAGTCACCATTTAACGCAAGCATTAAATAGAATTGTGAGATTCAAGCCATCATTCTTAGAGTAGTCGTGGCGAAAACATTCGAAAGCTTTGCAGGAAATAAAAATGTAAAAATATAAACTGTAAAAATCTAAAAATATAAGTTGGCAAAATTTCAAGTGCACGTTGAAAACGAAATGTTTAACTGCTGTAATTTCCTGTGCGTAAATATAAGATAAGGTAGTTAAAAGGATAATTCAAAGCCTAGACTACTTTTGATTAGTGCCTACAATCTAGGTTATGAAATTGATTGGCTTGTAAATTGGTTGGCATGAATTACCTTCGTACCTTATTTATCTACAAAATACTCAGGAGCTAGTATTTCAGCTTTCTGAAAGGTTTTAATTTGTCTACGATTTTTTTTAGGCTTTTAATACATGCATATACTGATAATTAGTGGCTTCTTTGGTAAATAAGGACAGATAATATGGATATTGATATTAATTGGTGGATATTAATTTCCGACTAAAAGGTCTTTTTTCTGATAATACTCTATATACACTTATTTCCGACTTGAAGGATGTTTTTCTGGTTTTATTTAAGCATGAAAGTCAACCTACACTCCGCATCAAAATGAAAGGACACCCCTGAAATTTTCCCATTTCTCAAAACCGATAAGAGGTAGAAAAAACTTTTATTGTGGGTCATATAGTATATGCAAGGAATGTTCAGAATGTTTAACGTACTGGCCCCTTCAACTAATATTCTAGGAATTTTTCGTATTTACCTGAAAAAAAGGTGCTTCAAAAAGATAGGACAGAGTATATAAATCGGCAGTAGCAAGTATTGGTGCAAGAAGTGAGTTTAAAGTTTGTTTAGAGCTTACGGATTTACGTTTCGTAAAAATTTCGATACATGTTTTCAGTACGGACTAGTGGATTGTGTTGCAAAAATGGGTCGCGGTAAAAAACTAAGTGAAAGTGAAATAAAAACGATATTAAATCTTAAAAATGAGAGTTTAAGTGTCGCAAAAATTGTAAAACGAAGCCGAAATGTTGGAATGGATTTACTAAAAGATCCTGAAAATTACGGGCAAAAGAAGAATCCAGGCAGACCTAGTGCACTAAGTGATCGTGCAAAGCGGTCGATATTACGAGTAGCGTCAAACTCAACAGCAACAGCGAGACAAATTGCGGAAAAAGCTGGTATGAACACAAATATTTTAAATGTCCAAAGTCTTTTGAAAAAATCACCCACTATTCAACGAAGAAAACTTCTTAGAAAACCACCGCTAAAATAAAAAGTATATTGGGGAACGGTTGAAATTCGCTCGGGAACATGTAAGGTGGAAGAAAAGATGGGAGAATGTCATCTTTACGGATGAGAAAAGATTTAACTTGGATGGACCCTACAGTTGGTCATATTATTTTCATGATTTAAGGAAAGATCGCCCTTTCCAAGTTCACAGACAAATGCGTGGTGGAGGTGTCATGGTATAGGCAGGGATCGTATACAAAGGGAATACCGAAATCTGCTTTGTGGATGGAAAATGAAAAGTCCGGATTACATAAAATTAATAGATGAACAAATCAGGACACATGCAGCAAGGATTTCTAAAGAAGACTTTATCTTCCAACAGAATCACGAGTAGTGCATACAGCGCGTATTGTAAAGGAGTACTTTTCCTCCAAAAATATTAAGATTTTACCATGGCCAGCTAGATCTCCAGATTTAAATGTTATAGAGAATGCTTGGGGTCAACTATCCCGTGCTGTATATCGGGGCAATAAACAGTTCAATTCAATCCAGGAGCTAAAAGATGCCATACAAGAAGCTTGGAGGCTGATTCCGCAGAAATATCTGAAAAATTATATAAATCTCTACCAAATCGAATGATTACTGTTTTAGTAAAACAAGGAAAGGCAACACATTATCAAAGCATAAAATAATATATTCAAATTTATCTTTAAATACAAATTTTCTTTAAATAACTTCAGCTGTCCTATCTTTTTGAAGCACCTTTTTTCAGGTAAATGCGAAAAATTCCTAGAATATTAGTTGTACTATATGACCCACAGTAAAAGTTTTTTCTACCTCTTATCGGTTTTGATAAATGGGAAAATTTCAGGGGTGTCCTATCATTTTGATGCGGAGTGTACATCTATATTTTTGCATAGAATGGAAAACATAAATATTTCAAATATTATCCTGCCTGTGCTCGCAATGATCAGCTCCGAAGCCACTGGTTTCATGCAAAAATCATCGATTGTCAGTAGACAAACTGCAAACAGATATTCTGCCATAGGGGAGTTGTTTTTGTTTAGTGCTATCATCGCTGCAGTTGGTCTTGTCTGGCGTGGCCTCGACGGATATCCACAGTCCGCAGGCATCTGTCTCAGAATCGATGTAATTATGACCAACAGACTGATTCTTTCCCTACAAGTAGTAACAAACAGAACTATTCTTCAGATCGGTAGCATGCAATCTGCGAAATTATGGCCTTCTCTTGGGAAATGATTAAGGTAACCTCCCGGGGCTATCGTCATTCTCATCGACTATTCAAATCTTGACTATGTACGAATACGTTTGCACTAGCTAGAGACAGAGGAATCGTATCTTGGATCGCGAAAAAATCCACTGTGATTTAACTTTCATGCAAAATTCAAATAAATATTTCGTTCTTACTTTCTGGTGGCGAAGAGGAAGCAAATGTGTAGCGATTGAAAGCTTAATCCGTAGTAAAGCATACGCAACGATACGAAGGGGATTTTGATTAATGCTCATAGTAGAATACAGTTATGGGTTTCGTGATTAAATCGTAAAGTATCTGCTTAAAACGGAAAAAACTTGAGACACGCGTGAATGATTTTCGGGCTACTTACGAAGAGTTGTTTCGAAACTTTTGGCCTCATTTCTCTAAGCTATCATTTGGTCGTTATTTGACTCATTTGCTGCCGAGAATAGATACTTAAGGTCGGTGTAAATATTTTGGGGGAAAGTAATTTTTTGCTTGCAATTTTCAAATAAATGCAAATGTGCATAAGCCAGTCATAGTGAAATATTAGCTTAGGAGCCTCAGGAGGCCTCTCTTTTAATCTAATTTAAGAGTCCAACATCATTCGGCTACCAAATCACGACACTTTCAAATTAATAGAATTTTATTGTAACTGCGTATTTATATTCGTAAATTCTACAGAAGTTAACCAGAAAGTGGAGTCACCTGATTTTTATTGAGTGACATAATGAACGCTTGCACTGCCCTTAAGTATAATATAAATTTCTTGAACAAAAGCAGTTTCGCCCGAATTGCGGAGAAATAATTTTGTCATGGGGCAACAGTTGAAAATCAACAGCTGTTACTTTATTTGTAATTCTTGAAGAATAGAAAGAGCTGTGTAAAGAAACAGATACATTTTTTACGAAACTGTAAGAACGGCAGTAGCCGGCTTGACATCCAAAGAAAAACGTGTTGCGTAACAATGCAGACTGGATTGTCTGGAGATTGTAGAGAACAGATGAAGACGAACAGTTGACTGGAAATCTATTGTTTTAGAAGCAAACTCCAAAACGTGACTAAAGTCAGAGTACGGAAGTGGCCTTGGGGGCGTAGTCTTGAATGGAAATTTATTTAAAAACAAAAAGGAACTTTTGAAGACGAAAAATTGATAGCAAAGAGTGAATTTTGCATTCCATTCTCGTTTTAGTATGTCAGCATCTTTTTGTTTAACATTGATAAATTTGAACAGTAAAAAAATTTGGTTGGATAAGTTGCAAGGTGCTATTTTATGCTTCAATTAACTATCTGTTCGTTCGGAATAGTTTAAGTTTTTGCTTTGACTTCGCTTAGTTTTGTATATTTTATTTGTCATTTATTTAACATTGCTCCCGAAAACCAGAAACAATGAGTACAGCCAAATTATGATCGTATGTACTAACGTAAGCTTCTGTAGCCCTTGACAATCCACTTAACCTAGAATTTTTTTCCCACCTTTTTCCAATTCCACAACTCTTTTTGTTTGTCATCAGCCAAAGAGCCCACTAAACTATATGACTTACATGTTTGTTGAAGGAGAACAAAAACGCTTACTACCATTCATTCTTTCAATCCAATTATGCAAATTTCACATTTCTAGTACTGTATGCACTCGCAGCAGCAATGACATCCAACACGATGTTCTTGGTACTTACCTGAAACGAAGAATGCATAAAAAATCTTTGTTAAAATTGGAATCATGTCAAGAATTACATGAATAAGTGGTAGTAGCGAGAGAGTAATTGCGCAAACCAAGACGACGATGGCCAAGAATAAGAACGAAACGAAATGGGAAAATGAATAAAACGACAATTTCGATTGAAGAACGCACGCATTCAGCCCAGTACACGGTATGACGACGGTAATGTAATGAAAGTTAAGAGAGAACACAAGCAACAAAAGTACACACAAATTGTCGAAGAATCATGAATACAAATTGCTTTTGTTGCTGTCCCATAAATGGAATTGGACAAAAAAAGAAGTAGTTTTTCTCCACTTTGACGGACGCTCAATACCTACTCGGAGCTCGCAAATGCATATGGCTGGCATGGAAGTGACTCGTAGTTGGGCGAGTCGAGTTAATTCATTGCGCGAACTTAGAAGCAAAGAGGTTCTTGGACTCGGGCATAATCTTTATTAAGCTGTCACTTTCAATTTAGGATGTTGTTGTACACGGCTGGCTATAAATAGAACTGGAATTTCTTTTAGCACTGGTCGAATCAGACGGCGATATGATTCATTGGCGTAATTCATCTTCTAGCGGATGATCTCAGCCATAGGCGAATAGCTTGAGTTGGTTTGATTATGATTGGACTCAAATAGATTTCAATTGCAGATGATTGCCATTTTCAGATTGCAAGACATGGAAATTATCTGGGACAGTTTCAGGTTTCATTGATTCGCAGCTGTTGTGCAATTTTCGACTGACATTTGACAATGATGAGTGGGTCATTTAATTAGAAAGTTTTCAAGCAGTGAGTTTGTTGTACCACTTTGCCGCACTCTGGAGCTCTTTTCTTATCCAGCCGATGAGCTTGGAGTTGCGTGAGAAATTAGCTTACTGTTTTTTCAACGTTACGTATGCAACATTAACCTATATATATATAAAACAAAGTCGGTTAGTTACATCTTTTATAACTCAAGAGCCGCTGGGCCGATTTTTATAATCTTTGATTTATTGGACTGAATAACTATTAAAACATCGGAAAAATTCATATAAATAAATTGTGAAGAAAATTCATTTTTTTATACATTTTGTATGAGAAAAAAATGTAAATTCATCTGCAACGCCATTGAGCCAGCTGCGAGGACGTGGGCTGCGATTTTCCAGTGTTATTTACAATGCCGTGAGCCAGAAAACCTAATCTTATGCCACGAAGCCGTAATGCAATTAGACTTCGGAGTGTTGGGAATTAATCCACTGCAGATGAACAAAAAAGCGCAGGAGAAGAGCGCCGCGTTAGTATGGCCAGACTTGGTGCTTCACAAGCACCAGAGCAAAGCAGGCCCGGCGGACGCCTTGGGCGGTGTGGGTAGTACTACCCACCTGGGATATCAACGGTGGGTAATTACCCACCCTAAAATTTCGATTCTATATGCCACATCAATATGATGAAAAAAATTATAATTAATTTCTTTATTTGTGGTGAAGAAGAATAAATAAAATTTGAAACAAAGACAGAATTTCCGAATGTCTTCAACAGTGAAACAACTACATTCCTTTAAAACATATGATATCTGATGGTTTCCAAGGTACCCTAGAAATCATAAGTGTTGCCCACAAAATAGCATTTAAAGGCGCAAATTGTAACCAGTATTACAGTCAAACACGCTTTCAATTAATTTTACATATTGCAATCTTTTACGATCGCGAGGATGGTCTGAAGCCGATAGCCCCAAGCCAAATGCGGCTTCTTGGAATCTACAGATCCACAAATTGCGGAGTTAAACTTCAAATCTCTTGACTAATCTTAATAAAATTAAATAATATACTACTAAATCACGGACCCATCATACTAATCCGATTTGAAGCAGACGGGCAACTTTTGGGTGACACGTACCCTTCCTCAGCACCCTTTCATTGTCACCATAGAGAAAACCAATGTAAAGAGACACGATATACAAAAAGAGATACAAAACACATAAAAAGGTGGGGTGCTTAGTTTTATGAGCTGGGGCCATCAAATTATGACCTAGAGCGAAATATAAGAAAACGGTGACGATGAACAAACATAACAGTTCATGAAAACTGCTCAGCATTGGATAGATGGAGTGCTTCTTTTCTTTGTATCCTTATTCTATGGCTACAACTACCCAGGATATCTATCCTGTTGCGTAGGGTATTTTTTAAGCGATATGTATTATGCTTAGTGTATTTGAATATTCGTCAGAAATTACTCTCTTTAGCGTGAGGAGCCGACTTTTGGTTCGTGTGACTGGTTTTGAGGCTCTTCAGCTCAAATGTAAACGGCTGAGAATCATATCTACGCAGCAACAAGAAGAAGAAAAGAATAAGAACAAAGAGTAGCAAAACGAAAGGGGAAGGCTCTTTCCGAATTTCCGCAGCGATATTCCGTGAACGAACACTCTATCGTGCACAGCATGCCTATGCCCTCGAAGTTTTATTTTTAGCTCCATCGCCATCGCTACTGAAACTTAATTCCAGCGAAATCGTTTTAATTGTACTGCACTTGCGAAGGGACAAAGAAAGAGAGCAAGAAGAATGGTATAGCTTCACCGCTCACACTTTGAATCTTCGTGCAAATTTTTTAATGTGCACATTTCTGCTCCATATTTCAAAGTCAAAGCTCTATCACGCGATTTAAGGTGCCGATTGCAGCGTTGAAAATAGACCTGTTCATCATACAGTTGAAAAATATTAATGAAGGACTCAAGGACAATACTTCCGAAGTTGCGAAATAGCCAAGCGATTCTTTTCTTCCTTCGACATCATCAAACAGTCCCAGTGACAATTGTCGGTATGAACTTAAAACTAGTACGGTAGCGGTAAGTTCATTCTTTAAAATTTGGCTCATTCGGCCTCTACTTTTCTCTACATAAACTATTTTGCATTATTTACTCTCTTTTGTGATTCACTAATGAAGTGGATATTTCCCATAGAAACGTTACGGACAGCTAATATAAACATATGTATACATATACAAAATTTTCTTATGGCTTTTTAGATTCCAATGTTTCCACATCGCTTATACCCAAAGTATATCAGAGATGGAAAACCCAGTTTCCGTTCTTCGATACAAATGAGGCTGGTTTTTTGATTTGCAAAGTGTGCACAGACGTCATCGCAAAAAAAAATAATACTTTCTTTCGCTGCCTGTTATTTACAATCAAAAGAAACATGGGTGAACAGAGGCTTCAGCTATTGAAAGCACGAGGTGGAACGGATCAAAGCACATTCGAAAAGTTCTTTGCATCTCGAAAGTGTGGGGGCTTTAAAAGATCATCACTCTTCTGTGAACGTTGTCGAACTTCTTTCATCTGAAGCGTTGAAACAAATGGTGGATCACCGCACTGGCTTGAAAAAAGTATTTAGCACACTAAAAACTTTAAGGAAGCAAGGTTTAGCATTACGTGGAGCAAATAATGATGAAGATGCAAATTTTATGGCGTTTTTATGAGCGCGCGCTAAAGATGTACTTGAACTTGAGTCCTGGATAAAACAAACTGGAAGTAAATGGCTCCACCACGAGATTCAGAACAAAATTATAGAACTTATGGCTACAGAAATTCTGCTAACGAACATGAAAAAAATTAAGGAAGCAGAATTTGTCGCAATAATGTTGGATGGAGCTGCAGATTTATCGAGGACGGAGCAATTTTCTATTTAAATTAGAGTTGTATCTGAAGAGCTCATAGCAACTTAGTACTTCATTGGATTTTATACAGCATCCAACGAGAAATCTGAAACATTGTTCAACCTCGTGAAAGATGTTTTTTCACGCTTCGATTTGCCTGTTTCTAAACTTAGGGGCCAATACTACGATCGTGCGGCAAACGTTTCTGGGTCAGTTTCAGGACTGCAAGCAAGAATGAAAGCCACCGCAATAAATAATTCACCTTTTACGTGTTATTTATGTACATTATGCTAATAAATGAATGAATGTGCAAATGTTAAATGATTTTTCAATATATCCCAGCCACCCACTTATCTACAATAATCGACAGTTATTTACTACCCACCCCGGACAAATGTGTTTCGCCGCCCCTGGAGCAAAGTGAGGCAGTACGTTAAACGGCTCAATTGGCAATGAGAAGCTGTCGAGCCTATCGCACAGGTTAACAACGTGATAACCTTCCTCGCGCAAGAAGAAATGCTTTTTTAAATCACAAGATCCTTCAATGAAAATAATCGACCCGAGTGCAACCCATTCAGTAAATGGTTTAACCGAAAATAGTGTAACAATGCTGCGCAAATCATTTCGATTTGCTTCAATAAAGCGAAAACCTTACTGCCACGTGAATTACATTCATTTCATACTAATTAACATACTTTTCATTTAAACTTTTGCAGATTTGTTGAGGTTGAACTTATTCATTTTGATCTAATAAAAAATTGAATTTCATTCAGCTACTAAGTTAACAAAACATTTATTGATTCTGAGGCGGTACAAAGTTCGCCGGGTCAGCTAGTACTAATAAACAGTATTTTAACTAACTATGTTGATGCTTGTTTACCAGACTTCTAACGTTCAATAACTTCTTGATCAAGGTATTACTAGCGCAGTTTTTTTTTGTGAATTTCTGCTGTAAACTGTCTTCATTTTGTCATATTGTCGATCTTAATAAATCTTCTAATGCGAAAAAATACCTTGTAATCCTGAGGTGGATAGCGCCAATCAAGCTTGACAGGACTTATGAGCATAATGAGCTCATATTTGAATTCGATATATTTTAAATATATCAAAATCACAAATGTTTATTTTTAGTAAGAAAATAGCTTGAATATATACTGCTTTAGTTTTGTGAGATTTTTTGTTTAGTTTTTACAAAGCTGTACAAAGAAGGTACTTCTACAAGGTACAATTTAGTCTACATTTCGTCTATATTTCGTGGTGATTTGATATTTTGTGGACTTTAATGTCAAGTGAACTGATATAGTGTGCGTTTGCAGAGGGGGAAATTGCAAAGAGAACACAGTAAACTGAGAGAGTGAGTAAGATAAAATAGTGACACTCAGTGTGGCCACATATTTGAGAAACAATATAGCCCAATTTCAAATTTTCATAGCTTATATTTATTTGAAGCCCAAAAACCGACACACCAGATAACTGTCTTTAGAACTAAATCAATTCATTTAAGCTGATTAAATTATAACATTTATGTCCGTAAAAAACATACCAAGTAACATAAATGCTCTAATTGTAGCACAGACGTCGTTTGAAACAGTAAAAATTTCGATATTTTACGCAAGGTGCGTTTTTTTCACTCCGGTACAGGACAGAATAGAACAATGCCGCAAAAAAAACGATCCATCACAGAACAGTTGGTGCTTTCGCTAAGATTGCTATAGGTTGCTATATTCGCTGTTGTAGCGCAAAACAGTTGAAAATAAAGGGAGAAAATTACGAATATAAAATACCACAATCTATAGGAAATATAAAAAGAACTAACTGAAATTTACCTCTTCTGCACATTATGAGTGCTTTTTTTAATTTCCTAACTACCAAAACCTTCAACATAACCTTGAAAAAACCAAAGCCACCTGACGGCAAAAAAGCCAACTTCTCATGAGATTTTCTTTTTTCTATCAGCACATTCTATAGTTCAGCACGTGAACTACATATGCAGAACATAATTTCTGTACTAGTGAATTCACTGGGACAGGAGTGGTGTTGTTTCCAGTGCGTCTGTTTTGTTTTGTGCTGTGAGGAGCAAAAAAACTCGTCAACAGATAAAATTTTAGGCGTAACGTATTTGAAAGTGGAAAGCAGGAAAAATGTGAATAAATTACAGGAACTGTGTGAAAATTTAAAAAAAAGTCCGCGAAAAAATAAATTAATTAAATTAAATTAATTTTTCAATGATTTTTTTAAAATTTTCACACAGAAAAGAAAAGCCTGCAAAAACAACTTGCAAATTTGGGTTCACAAAAATTCAATTAGTATAAGAAACAGTCTTCATGGCAAGAATGGCTGAAAGTTTTATTCAAAATGAGTCAAATATTAATATTTCATATATTCAAAACTATGAACGCAAGTTTTGATATAAATGATTTTTTCGGTTAGACAATCAGCTGTTAGCATTGTCTTTAGGCGTTTAAATACTATCAAAAGAAGACAGACGTCAGAAAATTTCATTTGCAGGCCTCCAAGCTACTTTTCGCGAAAAAATTGAAGTGTGCTTTGAAATAAAATGCATAATTATTTTGACAATGAAATGGATACGATGTATCATGGACCTAGTTTATGCGAGAGCCCAATGTAATCCCAATTTGGGATTATCCCAAATATCGCGTCGTATAAACGGGCAAAATTGGAATTGGGATTTTATGAAATTCGAATTGCGTATAACCATAGAAACTTTTTTTTATAGAAACTTGTTTGCGTAACCATAGAAACTTGTTTGCGTATGTTACATGTTGCTACTTCCTCCAACCAATTTGAATACAAATGCTCTATTCGGCGTTCCACAATGTTGTGGAAAGTACAGCAGGCACTAGTAATTTTCGGCACTTAATTATGATTAACGTCTTCTTTTGCAAAAATAAACGAAACGACATTAGTTTTATCCAAATGCACAAAACAAGCGCCGTCACATATTTCATATGTATAATGTGTAAATTTGCTCAAAACAAAACCCTTCATGTTGAATAATCACTTTTATTGACACATTTCATATGCACACTCACACATAGTCATCGGGCGTACACCCAACTGTTCGGGTTTAAGCTGAAATCCGAATTTGACCGTTTATACGACGTTCTGACTGGTATAATCCCAAATCGGGATTACATTGGGCTCTCGCATAAACTATGTCATGTTTATATACAATGAAACTTTGGAATCGGACCACCTCAGCGTCGCAAATTAAATGGTCCCATTTCACAGATGGTCCAACTTTAAAGGTTTAAGAAGAACGTTGAAGATATTTTTCCTAGTCTTTATTTTTATCAAAGGTTACTGTAAATTATGTTCACATATTTATTATTATCGCATCTTGTGTATTTATTACAGAAAAATAAAATGCATAATATAGGCTTTTCACGTGAATGTTTTACAAATGTTTAATTCTTCACAGAAACGCATGTTCAGTTTAAAAATTTTAAATAATTATGTATTGATATTTGCGTCTTTGTGCTCGTAAGATGTACCTGCTCCATTAGAACTGCGTAATCATTTAATGTTTGCAAAACATTAGATATGTTCCATTAGAGATCCTAAGCTTTGGTGTTCCGCATTTGCTTGATTATGGTGACTATGGAATAAGTATTCTGCTGACGAACTTAATTTTCTGTTGCGAAATACTACGATTTGAATTCACTATCGGAAATGACAAAAGCTGCTATGGCTTCTTCGGTTGAAGCCCCCTCAAAAAAGATATCTTCCCCATCTTTCGGGAGATACTCGTTTGTGGTCGTAAATTGATCGACACCTGACAAATTTTTAATGTCTGCTGGAACATTTGAGTTCTTATCACTTTGAATTTGAATTTTCATCAGAATTCCGTTTTTTACCTTCAGATTTTGAGGCAGCGCACATTTCCAAAAACACTTTTGTAATTGTACGTGGGGACACTTTATTCCAAACAGATCGTAATCAGTAGAGAGTTTCAAATATAGAAGCTAATTTTGTTAGGTCTGGAGTACGCTCAGTACTTTCCAGAGCACACAATATAAGGTTCATCATATATATGCGGGTTCATCATTATCCTCTGATCTAAAGGCTGTAAATGAAAAGTGCAAATGGGTGGGAAAAATCGTAGCTTAATGTCTTCCAGATTATCACTGCTACCACATATAGCTTTATCAAAAAAGATGGTGATGTTTCGGTTTTGCGTTTGCAATTCAGTATCAAGTGTGTGCATCCATTCTTTGAATATAGCACTCTTCGTACAAGATTTTATGCTAGCTGGCCAAATTATGACCAAACTTCGCTTAGAGTCAATTATTCCCAACGATCTTGGTCTTTTGTATTTTCCTTTGACCAGCAAATCTTTCTTTTCGTCGCTTACACAGCACTGTAACTGTCGCTCGTTGCTTTGAAGGTTTTCCATTTGTACATCTTTACTATTTATTTTAAATATATAAATATATATTAAATTTTAAGGCATAGTGATTTTTATGTTGTTTCTCTAAAAAACAATTCTGTATCATCAAGATTATATATACTTGAAGCATCAGAGCCATCACATAGCATTCTTAGTTGTGACTGAAATTCGTGAGCTGTATCTGAATAAACATCAGCTCCTTCGCCACAAAACGTACCGTAGAGAATATTGTAGCCTCTTTTTAACGGATTCCAGCAATCCGTTTGTTTCCTTGAAATCAAAAAGCTCTAATTTGGTAGCGATTTGATGGGCTTGACTGTTAAGTATCGAGCCGGATATTGGTAAATTTTTGGAGCGTGCATTAGAGAACTATTGATACAAAAATTTATCTATCTGGCAGTATGGTAAATTTATTTTCAACCGCTTTCTGCCAGGGTCTTCAAAATTTTTCAATACCCGTTTTAGGCCAATGACAAACACGGCGGTTCCAGCGAAGCGTTTCCCGAGAGGAAAATGACACACACCGCGGTTTGGACGCCTCTCGGTTTTGTAGTGCAACACTAAACCGACTCGGTTTTCCTCTCGGGAAACGCATCGCTGGAACCACCGTGTTTGTCATTGGCCTTAGTTGGTTTTTATTTTTTAAATACGTTGCAGTTGACTCCAACTAATTTTAACGCCATCGGAAATTTTTTTTTTTGTTGAGCAACTGTTCTTAGGATGCTTGTATTACTTCTAACTTTTTGCGAACACTTAGTTCGTTGTATTTTGCACTCATATTAGATTTTTTCAGTTGTTTTGACGAAACTTGAATAAGCATTGATATATTTCCATCATATTGCTGTGTTTAATGAGCTGCTCTAGATTGAGCTAGGTTGAGATATCTCAACAAAATGTGTTTAATGAGCAATTCGGCTGCTCTAACTTGCCCAAAGTTGCACTGATTTGTGTTTCATGAGTCTGCTCTAAGTTGAACTAAAGTAATTTAGAGCACGATTTTTACTCTACTTTTTTTGGTAGAGCAAGTTCGGGCAAGCAACCAGCTGTTTTCTAACTGTCACGGAACCGACTTTTGGTAGTGAATTGACAGGTTGACCTTGTGACAAGTAATGAATTTTGAGAATTTCCTCTCAGCTGCTCTCACTTGCTCGACTTTTTTCTGCTTCTCAATTGCTCTGGTTTGCTCGACTTTTTTTGACAGCCGCACTATTATAACTTGCCTTGAGATGCTCTGCTTTTTTTCAGGCTCATTAAACACAGCAATAATAAATTGCATTCATAGCTGCTAGCAAAAGGTAAATATACAATAATGCTCAAATAAAGCAATATTTTATTATTATCAGAATACCACTGAAATTGAAGCTGTCTGTAACGTACTAAATTCTACACATCAAATCATTTTTCAGCAGAAACTCATTTTTTTACACTTTTTCATGCTAGTGTTAAAACCGTTTTCGATCCGATTAGCCAGTACCATTGAACAAATTTTTGTCCAGCTAATCTGGTTCACGATCCAATTCTAGAAGTTGGCCGATCACAGATTGAATTTTCTTCAAAAAATTTTATGTGCGGTGATGTTATAGTTCAATTGTTGAGGTGGTTCGATCATACAGTGATACCTTTTGAGATAGAAATATATTTTATAAAGGGAATGAAACTATTTTTAAACAACTTTTTCAATGCAGTTTCCACGTTAACGTCAGTAAAACCAAAATGATTATTCCGTTTGGAGCATACTTTTCAAATGCACCCTCTAACATCCTAGATAAATGACATAGAAAGAATATTTTCTAGCCGTAAATTGTTTAAAACCTTAAATAGCCTCAATTCGGATCCAGTTAGCTTGACCTGAATGATAATTTGCAAAATATTGATAATTTGCCGTACTCAATCTCTTGTTGAGTTCTTTTATGGCTATGCCACGGCTAAGCTTTGCAATACGGTGGTAAATTATTTGGATTAATAATTGGTGGAAAATTTACAGGTATTTTTCTTAATGCGTTTTGTTCCATTGATTCAGGGAGAGAATATGATCTGTTGCTAATTTAACAGAAATGAGGCCTTGTTGACATGAGACAATAAGTTTCGTTTGACACGTTGGACTTTGCGATAACCTTTTTTATATGAACTCAATTCTTACTGTGCTACTAAATCATAGACTATAATTTTTAGTGTAAGGGTATTTGGAGGTAGCATTGAGGGTTAGGTTTAATTTTTTTGAAAACATTTCTTTTTCGTGACCAAAAGAGTCCACTTTTGCAGGAGCATGAACGTTGATAAAATTCATGTTATAGAATTCGTCAAGCAGGTGCAAAATCCAAAGCCTTTCGTTCATCGTTGTGAAAGCGATGATCACATGTTTAATTCGCGAAGTGCCTAGACATCCTGTACTATATAATTCACAAAACCAATAGTGTTATTCAATTTAACTTGCATGGTAGTTTATTTAACTAGAGACTGTGAGTTGCAAATCAACTAAAGTATGAACTCAGTAGACAAAAAATAGTATACACACGTTCAGGGAAACTTGCACACATTCAGACTATATCTAAAAAGAGGAAGGCCTGTGATTCCTCTAACTACCGACCAATTGCAATCGTTTCGGCTCTGTCTAAGGTATTTGAATTATGTGTAAAATTAATTAAACATCTTAAACCAAATCATCTTATCAACAACCTTGAGTATGCTTTCCATTCTAGGCGCTCCACTGGGGATTTACTTACATTTCTCACTGAGAGATGCAATCGTTCTCTCTATAACTGTGGTGATATTTCAATGAGTTTTGACACAGTCTGGCATTCAGCCAAGCTTCGTGCATTTGGTCATAATCCCGTTTTTGTTAAATGGATTGAAAGTTTCCTCGTATATCGTTTCTTCCAAGATGTTCTGGATGGACTCAAATCGTGTGTCCACCCTACCAAAGTTGGGATACCTCAAGGTGCTATTCTTTCAGTAGCTCTTTTCTTTTCGCTATAGCTCTCATAAGACCAAGACTTGAGTATAACTCCCATATACATATAGGCTGGAGCAAGACGCACTGCTTTAGCGGAACTAGATAAAGTTCAAGTTTATCGGTATGACTATGGACATTGTTTGAACGAATTATTGAGTCTGATCTTTTATAGAGGAACTCCTACGCGCGAAATTCGAAGCTCTCCACGCTTTCAATCTTATACTCTTTCGGTTAGTGCCAGTCGTAATGTTATATTTCACGATTCTTTTTTATGTTGGTAAATTCGATTGTAGAACAGCCCACCATCGGCTGTTTTCACTGCCAACAATAAGCCACAGTTGTTTAAGCGAAACGTGCACCGCTATCTCCTGCCAATTCAACTCTATCGCTTTTCTTAACTTTCTTTCCGCCAAGGCTCAGCATAATAGATCATCCCTTGAGCCTTGGTATCATAATAGAAAAAAAAATGTTTGAATTTATAAGGACAAATTGAACTGACGTGCAGTTAATGACAGTGAATTTCTCGTGGTTTTCTATGGCTTCTCAAGTGTTATTAGTTTGCTTCCTTTTGTCTTCATGTATGAACCAATAAGACTGAGCATCGATAATATTGCTTGGAAATGTTCATTGCTTTGCAGGCTAAGTAAGCTTCTAGCTTTTTACCATGGTTTTCTTTGGACTCAAGTAAAAAAATATGAAATTTCTGCGGAATCAAAATGGTCAAAATAAAAGCCTCCAAAAAAAATCGTCCTTCACTTTTCACTCAAACATAAAAACTTTACTATTTTGATTGATAACACAAGAATATGTTTTCTTCGTTAAATTTGAACAAATAGTCCTTAAAATTTAAGCAGTAGCTTATTCTGCTCAAGGCAAATACAAAAAGCCTTGAAATTTTTCACAACAACACTTTTGCCCCGCATCCGATTTCAACATTTGATACCGATTTTGACTTCGAACGCTGACCACACTATTATATCTATTTTGAAGAATTTTTCGTGTCCAGTCATGTATTTTGTGGCTTCCTTTTCGCTTTCTTTCTTTTTTTAGTTTTTATCCATTTCTGACGTGTGGACATATCTATCCATCCTTATAAAAATACAAGCCAAGAATTTCTTTCGTATTTCATGGTTTTCGCGTCGCCGACAAAAGCACCATTCTCTACGCGAAGTTCAGAGGATTAACGCGCGCCTTCTCACTCAACAACAAGCTAGGAAAAGTTCTTGACTTTGTGCAAAATTTAAGTTAAAGTTTCTTCACGGTTCGCAGTTTCGCACTTCTCGTGTCGACTTGAATCGTAAGAAAACAGTGCGAAAAGGACAAATGTTTGAAAGAAAAGTTAAGAGGCAAGCGTTTGGTGTTCGCTGATCCGCAAAGCATTTTCTAAGTACTTAAGTGTGCTTCGATTGTTTACATTCACACAGTCTTGCCATTTTAACTTTGGTGTTTTTGGTTTCGATGCTAATTTTTGCAGGTTTGGTCCATGTGAGAAAAATTGTGACAGGCTAAGATCGTTATGATGTTTTACAAATTTTCCGGGCTAGTTTGTTGTAGTGGGTGTTGACAGGCGTATCATGGGACTGTGTGCCAAAAGTTGAGTTAAGGATCTTCTTTCGTGTTCCTTCCATCGACACATTCAAATAGATTATGGCGTCCTCATATCTTAAGACATCAGAGATTCATATCTTAAGACGTCAGAGACATTTTGTAGTAAATAATTTTAATGTTTTTCATAGACTTGGATATTCATATAATAAGAAAAACAGCTGCCAATTTTGCAATATTTATAATTGTTAGTGCTGTATCGATATTTTCTGAACGTGTAAGTTTTTTAGACTTGCTTCTCACCTTAGTAAAACATTCTGAAGAAGTCCTTTTTCTTACACTTTGCATAAAACTGTTTGTTGGCATTTCGGTTCCCTGGGTTCTGTTTTCATTTCTTGCAACTATACCCTGCTAGTAGTAACTTGTACACCCAGACAACTTCAGCAAAAGTAAACCAAAACTGCAAAAGTTGAACAGAAAACTTTTCATGCTATTTTCCCAAGATATTTCCATTTGCGCGTTCAATATTTTATCGTCTTATTCTACCAGGTGTTTATAAACATGTCCTTGTTTAGTACCGCTAACGACGAAGTACATCCACAGAGGGTAAGATCCCGTAAAGTATCTCGACAAACTTCTTTCTTGCTTTCCTCCCTCTTATTCGTTCTTCCTCCTTCCATTTCTAAAGTTTTCTCAAATCAAACCAAAACACCATTTCCAATCGAATCGTGATTCATGGTCTTTTTTCTTGACTCCACGAGGTTATATAATAAGTTTTTAAGCACTTAGTAGAATGCTCGCCTCGATCCGGCTCGGCTAATACCTGGGCAAAATTTAATAAAAAATGGATTTAAGTGTAAGTATAGTGGCATGCGGCTGTCGTCGACATCGTCAGAAATTAGGCTTAGCGGAAGTCTAATGAAAAACTTTTGGATAAAACGCTATAATACGTCAAAGACAAAATACTTTGAGATGAAAATTAAACAGGAAGTTTTTCATTTTGCTGAGCAGAATCGCGTTCACTTTGTTGCGGAGTAAATGAATAAGGTTACGATGAAAGTTTTGAGTAACTGATGATGGCTGGGCAAGAGAAAACTGAAACCGTTGATGGAACAGGATAAAGTACTTATAAAGTGGTTTTAAATGAAATTTTTGGTTTGGCGTAAGGTTTGAAAAGTGACCGAGCATTATTGTTCCATGGAATGTTTATGTTTGAAGAAAGTTTTCCTTTTTGAGCGGTTCAAAAACATTTCGAAGAGTTTCTGTTCAAAGGAAGTTGAGTGTTATTTCATTAAGTAATACTAACTAGTTAAGACCACGTCATATTTAATGTAACTAACTTTTTTGTAATATATATTTTATTTTTATTTTTCAGCGATAGCAGCAATTTGGTCAATAGCTTTTTAAAATTTTTAATCGACTTGAAACGAGACTAATCATGCATTTCAAATAATCAGTTAGCGGGTAATTTACACATAAATTTAAAAAATCGTGACTTAAAATTAACTTGATTTGAGCATAAAGAATTTAAGGCTTAGCAGAAGCATTGTTCTTACAATCGATCATATATTGGATGTGCTTTATTGTCTTGATTGAGACATTTTTACATTTTTTTTTTTCTGAGTAATAATTCCTGTTTTACGAGGAAAAGGTTGGCTTATAACGATAACGCATCAGCCATCGGTTTCGACAACACCCGTTTATGGTGGGTTTGACCGTAAATAATTACTTGACAACACAAACACAAAGGTGACTCAAACAACGCAACGAACACGAAACCGCAGTTTAAGACACGATGATACACGTATTGTCAATTCCAGAGAAAGACCGTCCTTCGGAGAAAAGCAAATCTCTCAGCAATTCTCCGGCTACAACCTTCCACCACAAGAGCCAACACGCCGATGCATTTTTACATTTGCATAATTAATTTACGTCAACACATTTTCTGAAGACGGATCTCAAAGTTTTCGTGTTTAAAAATGTTTTCCTAGCTAGGAAAACTACGGCAGCTCGCGATTTGATGAGCTTGGTGAGACAAATTTAAACTCAATCTCAGTCTTCGCTAAGTCTTTTCTGCTAACTTAGATTGTCTTGACCCAGTGCGAAAAAGCGATGGACAACGTTACACCAATTTTTTATACACCCTCAAAGGTTGCCACCGATTTTTTTACAAGCCTTGTAAATATTGTTTTATACAGCCAGACTAGCCATGAGCGTTCGTATCGACTAACGTAAAGTAACGTAAAACATTACAGGACCCCCTCCCACGAAAAAAAATTGTATTGTTTCTTTGGGGTTGAAAACTCAAAGGCATAGCCAAAAACGGATCCAAAGGAATAAAACCCTTCATAACACTTCAATAATAACACTTCAAACCTACCTAGCGACTTTAACACTGGCATTACCAAAAAAGGTTACCTCTTTATCATATTTATATTTGTCAAATTGGCACAATTACCCCACGAGAGACAGCTTTTTGAGGATTTTTTTGAGACAATATCTTGATAAAAGGAAGCAATAAGAAATGTTTTTATTTAGAGTTCTGCAGAACTCTCCTCATCTGTGGCCCAGCTTACACCGATTCGATTTCCAGACGGTTTGTTTTCTCCAGTGTGCTCATATTGCAGTCCATCTAGTATCAAAATTTGAAAAAGGTATGGACATAAAATTGTACGTTGAAGAGGAAAACACCGAAGAATTTTGTTCGTCCGTATTAGACAATTGCAGGCTGACGAAAGGAGTTAAGGGTAGATCGAACATCCACGGAAGATGGGCAGCGCGAAAGACGCCGATTCACGTCGTTTGCCGAGGATAACGTAAGATATTGTTTTGGCAGACCAAAGAGTGCCCATCACATACTTAGATGAAGTCACAGCGATTTTAAATGGCAACCTTCAAAGGGTTATCGCCAGCGAGCCAAACAACTAGTGTGTTGGTAGGTTAGACTCTCTTTTATTGTTGATGTTAGACTCTCTTTTATTGTCTTACGATTGTCTTGTATCGAAGGAAAAGTGTACAAAAACTCTGTTTTTTTTTGTAATTGTGCGTTGTTCTTAATTTTTTACGTATAGTTTTAAGTTTTCTTTGAACTTTACCATGTTTCTTTACTGTACCTGTATTGTAGAATGCTATAGCCTGCCGCGCTACATCCATTTTCAATCACGTTTCTTAGCGTTTTGAAAAGTGGCAGTTTTTCATTATTTGGATTGTTGGCACGTCCCGATTCTAATATCTCCGTATATAAATAGTTATTGCACTCCAGACCTAAATTTTCGCCGAAATAAATTTCACGTGAAATCGAAGAGAGTATTAAACTTTAAACCCCGTTCACACCATGATAGTAACTGTCATGATAGCATGCCAATGGCAGCTCACTGCCATGACATTGTGACAGTAAATGTCAGCCCACCGTTCACACTGGTCTCCCGACACTGACAGTGACGACCAGTAATCTTTTCACACATTGTTGAAAAAAATCAACAAAATAAAGAAAATATTTAAACAAATATTTAACAAAATTAACAAAATATTTAAAAATAATAGCCGTTGATATCGGAATTATAATGATAGTGAACTGTCAAAGCCGCAATGTCAGTTGCTGTCACAGTCGTGGCAGCACTGTCGCAATATCAAGCGAAACTTGACAGTGCGAAAGGACAGTACGACAGTACTGTCATGACAGTATATTAGTTCACACGATGACAGAAATCACGATAGTCGCTGTTGCGGCAGCAACTGTCGTGACTTTTGCCATCGTGTGAACGG
The DNA here is from genome assembly GCA_947369275.1 of Nemotelus nigrinus. NCBI lineage: Eukaryota > Metazoa > Arthropoda > Insecta > Diptera > Stratiomyidae > Nemotelus > Nemotelus nigrinus. The sequence continues at coordinate 78,350,651 of OX376372.1, forward strand.
CACTTTAAGATTCAATCTTGTTTTCAACTAATGTCTAATAGACGAATACCAATGTCAGTATAGTAGAAAAAGAGAGAAAATATTTTATTTTGTTTCAAAAAGAAAGTAACATAAGAAAAGGTAAGTGTATATAAACGGAAAATCGTATATGAGCGAATATCACTTTTAAATCGAAATTAATTCAAAGTTCTAAAAGTATCCTTAGTTTGCATACTGTATTGTGGATACTTGACCATTTAATGGAAACGGACATTTTTGTGCTACCATCTGTTTCAATTTAAATTTCTGCTGCAATTTTTGTTAAAGAAAAATTACTAAAGACAAAAAAATGAAGAACTTGGCACCGAACTGTCACTGATCAATTTAAAGGGGATAGTGCGGTTCGTTAAAGGACGCAGATGGTTTCCCGAGTTCAGTGAGTAGGAGAGAGTCAAAAAGCGATTGTGGCATCACAGCGGGTCTCTCTTGTGCCTATGTGTATCGGTCGTCAGGCCTCTGCAGATTGTTTTTACTGACATTAAAATATTCTTACAAACAACTAAAAAGGAATTTGCAATCCTCTTTCTAAAGACCACCAATTTTGCTTTGAAAGTTTAGGCCACTCCAATTAAGCATTTAACGGCGTTCAATGTGAATCGTTGATATCACTTTTATTATGGATGCAAAGGGTAATGAGTTTCAATAATCCACTCAAAACTCATCAGGGGGTAAGCTATTGAAATTGTGAGGATTGTTCAATCCGTCCAGAGCGAAAATGAAACATTCCTTGAGAATTAACTCGTCTTTTAGATGGTCTGTTACTGTAGATTTCAAAAGCTGGTTTCCAAATAATAAGACCGTATTATACATCAAAAAGAAAATCTGAACTAGCTGTACTAGAATTCTTCATCCAGACCGCGCGGGCGGCACAAAACTAAAACTGCACACAAATGAAGGGAAGACGAAATACATGGTGGCGGCATCTGCAGTTGTTGGAGAGACTTGTTTAGACCATCAGGGTAGTGGAGCATTAAGTGGAAGTAGTGCAATCCTTCAACTACCTAAGGTAAATTTTAGCAACCGATAACAATATGGATAAAGAAATACGCGGGCGGCTGCTCCAACACAACAAAGCCTACTGCAGTCTGTCAAAGCTTTTCAAATCTTGAAATCTCTGCCAAAGCTCCTGCACTACAACACTGTGGCATTGCCAGTACTCACGTATGGGCCCAAAACTTGGGTGCTCAGCAAATGGCTCTCTGATCTCTTAGCCGTGCTCGAAAGGAAAACCTTGCGGGGAATCGATGGCTCCATATGTGAAGAAGGACGATTCCGAAGGCACTACAAGCTTGAGTTATACGCAATCTACCTAGGAGTCGATATAATTACAAAAATAAAGTTTGGTAGACTCCGCCAAGTGCATCTAGCTCGTATGAGCGAAGAAGAACCTGCTCGAAAATCCCTTGGCAGCAGACAGCAGGGTGGGAGAACTTGCTTGCGCTGGATCCATGCCTTTACCAGGACGCTCAGATTTTATGTCATCGGCTCGCGATAGGTTAGGTTAGGTTAGGTTATACTGGCTGACACAAGGCCACACATAGAGCTGTTTGATTCATAGTGATACCAGATAACAGGACCAGGAGAAAGAAGATTCATTCCAAGTGACCATCGAAAGCCCCGGACTTTTTCGCGAACTAAAGGATGTCCTTCATTCAGCGTTTGCTCCGTCACGTGCGACAGATCCACCAGCCAGGGCTCACTGAAACAGCGCAGCCTGGATTTCCCCAGTGTCGAACAGTGGCTTAGGAGATGTTGTATAGTTTCTGAGACCCCCGGCTCTTGACACTTCTTCCAGGTGTTGCTGGTTAGGAGTCCCATTTTTATGGCATGTGCTGCTACAAGACAGTGACCAGTTATAATGCCGACCAGCCGTTTGCAGCCAGTTCGCGTTAATTTGATCAGGTATTAAGGCGCTGCAAGATTGTATGACCCCCACATGATTTTGGCCCCCACGGCTCGCGATCGCTACCGATGGAAAATTTTGTTGAAGGAGGTTGTAGTGCCGATGATAATGATGATAATTCTAGAAGAAGGCGTACAAGAGAAGTGTATTACGGACTTTTATAATTCTATGCCACGTCGTTTAACGAAGCCTAGCTGTTTACTCAAGCGAGAAGAAATTTTAACATTGTTCAAGGTGAAGTAGAGTTGCTTATATTAAACCGTTGCAGAGAAAGTGTGTGCGCATTGCATGGCATTGCGCCAACAAGCTTCGATTGGAAAAAAATGAATCATGCTGAAACTCAATGATGGAGAGGAGACAGATCATTGGACGCAAAGATAATGATTCATAGCACAAGAAAATTAGAATTTAACAAAGCCATAGCATACAGCATATTGTATTGCAATGAAATGAATACTGAAGTGATCTGGCCTCAATGCACGGGGTCATGATGTGTGCATACATCTAATAGCAAGCAGCACCACAGAATTGATGGCCATAAAAACTTTGCAATGAATGTTCCAAAATAACAAAACGGAAGCTGCTTAGTTCACCGGGTCTTCTTTGGTAGGGCTTCCAGCGTTTTCCTTTCTGGAGCTGATTTATTAAGGACGCCTAAGTTTAGGATGTTATTTGTATGTATAATTATTGCAACGGATTTATTATTTAACATAGGATATTATTTGTGTGTTTAATTTCTGTGTTTAATTTCTGTAATGTAATGTATTACTTTACTCCAGAGTTTAATGTTTAACGTAGATTAAAATTCGTTTGATTTGTATGTCTGCTTATTTGTGCTTATAGCGCGTAAGTTTGAATTCGAATGGTTGAAGATATATAGTTGTTTTTAAAATAGATAGTACAAGATTATTGAATTCACTATGTCTTGAATATTGTTGCGATTTCGCCATACAAGATCTACTGCGATAATAATTTTCACCTAGATCATTTAAAACCCACTAGCTTGACATTTTTCTTTTGTATTTCGAAAAATCTTGGACAATTTAAGCATTGATGGTGATGATAGAGAGTAGAGAAATCACTGAATCAAACTGTTGGAAATCGAAGAGTGCTGTCAACTTAAACATTATTCTGCAAAAATATAATTATTTTGCAACGATATGCAAAAATATTTTTGCTTCCCCGAGTCTCAAGTCACGAGTCGCCACTGCAATGATGTAATAAAGATTTCATAAAGTTGATTTCCGACACTGCATAAAGTATGTGAGCTATATTTAACAGGACTGCCATTAGATCAGAAATGAATATATCAACAAGAATTGGACCAACATGGTTGCTTTATGGTAAACTAGAGGCAGCAAAAACATTGTAAGACCAAAGCACTTGAAATTTTTCATCTTGAATTTGGCAGTGCTTAGTGAGATAAGTGAACATCCGCTGAGTCCGAATTTCAATGGCTTTAAAATCATCCTCTGTCGAAAACTTTGCTGCAGCCAGTGTTCACTTACACAGAACGTCACTGACTAGAACTTTCATATTCGTGATAGTTGAGCGACCATTTCTAACGCCATGTTGTTGTACGTTCAAACGAGAATCAAGTTTAAAAAGTTCTGCGTCTTTTTATGAAACACTGTAAAACTAACGCCTCTAACAAAAACGAATAAAAACATAAGACTCAAAACGTTTAAAAGTAGCTAAATCCATATTTTCCAGCATTAAAGTTTCGTTTAACATTTCAAAGCAATTCGAAGGAGGTATTTGATCTAGCATCAAAGCAAAATTTTTAGTACAATTTTTTCTTTGGCGTTTTTTTGTATAATTTGTCAAATTTGTAACCAAAATCCAAAAAAAAATTTAATTGTTTTTATCATTTTTCTGTAGGGAAATTAATATTTGTTTTTAATCAGCTGCCAGCTACCCACTATTCTATCTGAGTGTCCCCAGATTAAATAAATTATTTTCTCTACCCTAGTCAGTTTATTCGAAACTAACTAAAACTCATTCAGGTCTCCAGAATCAAAACTAACTGCTGTCTACAATGCTTGTATTTTCAATTTAAATACCCTTTTACACTTATCACTAAACCAACCGCTACCCCTATCTCAATCCGACCGCTACAGGGCCATCGTATTCAGTGGTTTCAGCCATTGTCAGCATTCTCCCAGTCGGTAAAATGAGGTCAAACGAATGCTCTCGGTAACTAATTCTGGTCAGAGAAACAGGACTGTCTCTATCTACATGAAGTGTACCTAGCGCCCCAGTAGCTGTGCTTGCAAAGGCTCAGAGGCAATATTTGAATAGTCTGTTGGATGCGTTGTTTACCAAAAGTTTCAACTGGGTCCATATTTAATGATCAACCGTTCTCGAGTAGCAGTATCTTCTGCCGTTTTTAATGTTGCGCTTGTGCTGGTTTCCGCAACATTGTCTATTTTTCTCGGATAGGTTATACTATACTCCTATCACCTTATCCTCCTATCCTATGCAAAGTTTTGTATTTAACTCAGATTCAAAATAGCAACATTTTCTAAGTATCTGTCCGATGTGCGAGGAGCAGTTGTGACCTCGTATGCAGGATTTCATGGGCTTCGCTTTTTCTTCTTGACTCTGACCCAGACGTTTGTTTCAGAACATTCAGGATGAGAATGTATGCACATATTTCGTTTAAACATGCTGGCATTGATAAGAAAGTGCTAGAGTAGACGAATAAAAATGAACACAAGTTTTATGAAACATACGAGAATGAGTTTAGATGGAAAATTTGTTTTATTATGTGAGCGAGGTTTTTTGATGACCAAACTATATCTTTCATGGAAAACAGAATATTATTTTCGCATATATCTACATAGAGTTTTGAATGCTAGCTAGGTGTATTTTGCGTACTGTGAAAATAAGATTAGTAGATATTTTTTGATGAGTTTACATTTTCTTCCGCAGAAGTGTTTATTTTTGAGTTGTTTTGTACAAATCTAGCAAAGTGAAAATGCAATGTGCTATCATGAAACGAAATTCAACTTTCAATTGCACCGATAACTCACCTGCATAACAACTTCCCAGTCAAATTCACGTTGAACACATATTTCTCATTTCAAAGGAGCTCCACTTAATGCAAATTATGTTTCCGATCCGAATATACCAGATACGACTTCAACATGCCGAACCACTGAAATATGTTGGCAGCTCGAAGTGAACTTGACGTGAAAGCAATTTCGAATATACATCAAACATTTTACCTCTAATTTCAATGCTATGCAAGCATTCGATACGCTTACGGCAGTATGCAACTAGCATGCATAACGTCTACGAAGACTGGTATGCAGCATACTGAATGTTCTAGGCAGCAGTGGCATTCGTTGTGGTGCACGGAAGCATTAAATGTCTTTAGATAGTCATCGTACCAAGAAATGAGAGCTCACTAAAAATCACATAATATCACTTGCCACTTTGCTTATCTCCGCGGGTAATCATAACTAGTGGTGACACACCGACACGGTATTCACCTGCATCTTCGGATATAATCCTGCTCATAGTTAGACATACATAGGCTTAACCCTCATATGCACGAAGATGGGTTTGACACATTGATTTTCATACATTTTTTACATGAAATGATATGAATATTCATTAGGCTTATATTGTATTTACCTGGCTGACTTCTTCATAATTAAAACCTTTCACAATCTTTTGAATTGAAATGAGGTCATTCCTTGTTCACATAGGCAGATCGACTAAAGATCTCAGCAATATTGCATTCCCTTTAAGATTTCCTCACAACACAATATATTTGCATGAATATGCTTCCAGTTCGAGAAAATCACTTCAAAAGCTGTGTAGCATATGGACGTATAAATTGCATATCATATTTCCACGATACGAAGCTCCAACATAACACTGAGCGCACACTATGGACCACAAGTACTCGGAGCTTAGTACCTGCCCGGATGGCTCTTCTTGTGGCCCGGCACAGTGGATAATAATTAATCGCAACGTTTTGCAGGGCTTATGGAAACTGATAAGAAGCCGAGAGCTTCAACCAGCTCGACATTGTGACAAGGCTCTTAAGCCAAAGATACCAAGACACCATGGACAAGTGTGCTGACCCGTGAGGCATGCTAGTGCTCTCTATCTCGTAATCTCGTAGTCGCTCCAGCTGACAGCCCGAAGAGAGGGTATTTGTGCAACATTAACCCATACGACCGGGGCCAAGTTTGCACTTTGCATGCATGCACATATCAATTTTCATGCGGGCTGCAGCGGCAAGCACGCCACTCTCAGTGTCCATTGATGCTTTCGGTCTCGGGCTCTTGCTGGTCCAGCATCACATGGTTTGTATGCAAGGAGCGGTGGTTGAACTAGCAGCGGTGCTTGTATGTGACACGACTATAACTATGTGGCCAACTCTACACCTCCGGCAATTTGCCCATCACCAGATCATAAATCTTCTCATGAAACGCAAGGATCCTAACGTTCGGATTTAAGAGCATCCCGGGCTGATAATTTTATTCAAATCTTTTTCGAAATATCTATGATTTCGTGCCAGTGGCAAAGAATCCAGAATGGCTGTTGATTTACGAGTGGAGGATGTTCAATTCTTTGATACGGTACTAGCATCCTGTCAGAGCGGTTTGCATTGCTTTCGAGACTGGATTTGTCCATTCCGAATTGGTGTATTTGCCCGCGGTTTGTGAGCGGCTTATAAAGTGGCGAATAGCAATGAACGGAATGACAAATGGATAGAGCATTAGAGCAAATGCATGCAAAGCGGCTTTTGCAGCGCATCTAATTTTTAAATTTATTCGAAACGTTTGGGAATTGAAATCGAAGCGTCAGGTGAAAAAGTATGATTAAATATTTGTGTGGGCTTTAAAATCAAAAAAAGTCTAAATTTGATTTGATATCGATTTGACAGAATGAATATCACTCGTCTTGCGAGGAGAAGTTCCAGTCTTAACATGAAACAGAATTAAGTTTGAATTAAAATCAATGCAGAAACTAACACTGGCTTTAAATTTGTTTCATGAAGATTCTTTAGACAAAAATATTGCATTGAAGGCCGAAATGTGGAAAATAAAGTTGTAATTATTTCAAGGTATTTTTTTTGTATCGGCTGTGGTATGATTTACAGTATTACAAATGACTTGAACGATTTCAAAAGTTTTACAATTCACAATCATGATTTAAATTTCCAAAAGGGGCTGAAATTTGTAATTAAATTGTATCTAAAGGATTCAAAAAGTTGCAGTTTGCACATCAACGCGGACAGTCTTGCTCCAGGACTGATATCTTGTTCCGCATCAAGCATGGTAAAGGGCTTTTATGCTTTATACCTATCACAACATGGGGAGTTCGTTGCATCTTGTCAACCTACTCCTATTACCATCTAATTAGTGATGGGTCGCTCAGGAGCGAGTCAATCAAAAAGAGCAACTCTTTTGAAAGAGCTATGTGAGCCATCATTTAGAATAGCTCTGCACACTTCATACCTTCACTTTAGTGGCAATAGCGATATTGCGGAGCCACTCAAGCAACCACCCGACCAAATAGAGCTTATGCATATACACACAGCAATACTTCATTGGACTACCGTGTGTAGTTGTAGCGAAATCTAGGCTATTCTAACGTCGGAACACGAACATATGTGTACGACTATCCTATTGTACAGTGAAAAGAGCCAGCTCCGTTGAATGAGCCTTAAGTCCATAAAATGAATGAAATCACGGAGCCAGTACTGTGCGAATGAAGAATGAATAAAAGCACTGAGCCAGTGCGAATAGAATGTGAATGAAGAACTGTGCGAATGATGGATACTGATCATGTGCGGTTATTGATGGCGATATTTTGTAAGCACTCAGTATGCGTTTACGTGCATATATTTTGCTTTGGTTCAGGAGTATTTTAATAGCCAAATGTTGGCTATTAGAGATGAAAATTTTAGAGATGAAAACAAAAAATTTTTTTTTTGGACTAGCATGAATTCGGGGACCTTTTTGAGTTGTTTCAGGCGAAATTTCCATACAAGTCTGGGAAAAAGCGGCAAAATGAAATCTGCCGAAAAACCGTCCGGAAAAACTGAAAGTACCACTAAAAGTGCTAAGTAGGAAAAGGTTTTAGGGCAAAAGTAGCTGAAATCGGACAAAATCGGCCAATTTGGGGTTAAGGTGGTTTGGGACATAACGGGCCAAGACTTATTGCTGCGATACAAAAATTTCGGTTTTGTAGGGGAGTAAGGGGTTTTTTTTCCATCCATTTTTTTGGCCATAGTTTGGAAAAAACTGCCTTTACGACGCTTTCGATGATTGAACGTGGTCAAAGAGTACAATAGTGATATTTGAAGGGCAATAAAACTTTTCATAGGGGAAATTGGGCAAAAACGTCCATTTTTTCAAAATTATTTTTTTTTTTGTCTAGCATGAATTCGGGAACCTCTCTGAGTTGTTTCGGGCGAAATTTCCATATAAGTCTGGGAAAAAGCGGCCTAGTTTCGAAGATACGGCAAAATGAAATCTGACGGAAAACCGTCAGGAAAAACTTAAAGTAGCACTAAAAGTGCTAACGAGAAAAAGGTTGAAATCCTTTTTGGTTCGCAAGTTGGCTTCTCTGGTTGTCCTGAGGCCTTCCTCATGACTGCAGGTCACCACGAAGATGTCTCCAACCCTACCGGGGGTGTAAAATTTACGAGACTCCCGGAGGTAAGATATGACAGTCACTACTGACGATTGGACTTCGATTAATAACCAAAATTTTATGGCAGTGACAGTTCATTATGTGGATATAAATTGTGAACTGAAATCACATCTCTTGGACTGTTTTGAGTTCAATGACCGACATAGACCTTATAATTTGTCTTCTGAACTGAAAAAGGTACTTCAGCAATGGGGTATTTTAGAAAAAGTAGCAGTAGCTGTGACAGATAATGCGCACAATATAGTCGCCGCTGTTCGCTTATGCGATTGGGAACATATTTTGTGTTTTGCTCACACACTCAATCTCATAGTTCAGAAGGCACTTTTGCAATAATACGAGCAATTATTACTTACTTCAAAAGAAACTCACTCGCAACGGCAAAATTACAACAAACACAGAGGCAAATGGAATGCGTAGAGCTTAAATTACCAGGTGGAACTCTACGTATTCTATGCATTCAAGAGGTAAAAGAGCCACCTTAAGTGTCCTGAATTAAAATCTAACAACTCCTTCTTCTGATGAATGGAATATTATGAAAAGAGCCTCTGATATATTGAGCATCTTCAATGAGGCTACTCTAGAAATAAGCAGTGAGAAAACGGTATCGATTTCGAAAATATATGTCCGAACGAGAATGAAACTGCTGATGGACGCAGTTTTTTAAATGTGATCCAAAGAGAACTTTCAAACAGATTTAAATTATATAAAGAAAATATGTTTTGCCTAAAGAGCGTTCTTTTAGATTCACGATTTAAAAGACTAGCATTTCAAAATGAATCCACGTACAAACTTGCTTGTATACATCTAATTTTGGTACCTACAACACAAGAAACGCAAAATTTGGTATGTGAAAATTTGATGACCAAGTCAACAGTGTAAGAAGCCAGCAAAGCTATGTGGCTGCAGGCATTAACGAAATAGCTAAGTATTTACAACATGTAAATATACCCAGAACTGCTGACCCTCTTAAATGGTGGAAAGAAAAGAAAGATTTATATCCCAGAATTTAGAGATAGTGAAGCAACGATTGGGTAAATTGGCCACTTCAGTCCCGTGCGAACGAGTTTGTCAAAAAGTGGGAATGTGCTCACTGGAAAGCGATCTTATTTATCGCCAAAACGAATAACATAAGTGCTATTTTTACACAGCAATTAATAATATGGAAAGATTTTAAGATATGATTATTGCTAATCCGATTGATTTTTAATGTAAGGTTTTTTTTTAAATTTATATAATATGCTATATTATATTTTTAAAGTAATATTATTTTATATTAAATTTAAGCTTATTATTATTGTTTAAACAGCAAAAAACAGCAATTTACTTTATACTTTTGCAGCCATAAAAAAGTTGCTTGAAGTGGCTCTTTTGAGTGGCTCTTAAAGTACAACTCTTTAAAGTGAGTGAGTTTTACGGAGCTGGCTTACTTTAAAGAACCATTTTGCCCATCACTACATCTAATTAATGGTTATCCGTGGACAAAACGATAGTAACGTCTGTTTTTCTCAAAGTCAGTATTGCAGGCATAGCAGTGCTATTGACTTCGTTCGGATTTTCGTGACTTATAACTGTTAAATTCCACTGCATGTTACACGTTTTGTTTTTCAATTGTGCATTTTTCGTTTTTAGTTGTTTTTCCGCTTTCTAGTCATATAAAATTTTCAATTGAATTTCTGAAATATTCACCGGATAAAAAAGAATATTTTCAGTCTATTGCCACTTATACATGGACAAACCGGCAATATCAATCAGTATCATGTACCGTCTAATGTCCCGTTTCTCGCTTATAGAGAAATTGTTGTTTATGTTCGAAATTTGCCTGTTGCCACCTTAAACCAGTTTACTTCTGCTAATTCTGAGTTCAATTATATCTGGATAAGATTCAAACTTTCAAAGCACATTATCTTTTGTGCTTTTTATACCGCAGCCTTGACATGTTCGATGTAGATACTGCCCACTTTTTCGATGCACTGCCTTCTGGCATTGACAAAATGATTGAGACATCCGCTTCATCTCAAATCACCCTCGCCGGTGATTTCAATGCGCACAACGTCCACTGGCTCAGACACTCTTCACCCACAAGCTCGGCGGGCAGGCACGTTGGAGCAGTTAGTGGATTGTCCAACAAAAATTTCCGACGTGTCTGGGCATAATGCAAATCTTTTAGATTTGTTTTTAGCCTCTCACCCTGATAAATGTTCGATTCCTGTTTCAGCACCTCCACAATTTGATATCGGCCTACTTTAACATCTCTTCTCTGATTAACACTCATTAGTTCCCCATCGAACGACTAGTCTGGCATTATGGCAAGACTGACTGGACTAAGTTTAGAAACTACATAAGAGAGGTTGACTGGCCTGATTTCTTTGCAAAAACAATGTCGAATATATAGATTCCACCATAACAGACATTTTATGGTGTGGAATATATTCTTTTCAAAAGCGCTGAACCAACCACCACCTCATGGTTTAATTACAAACGTCAAGAAGCTATGCATTTCAAGAAGGTGGCATTTTGAACTTACAAGCTATCTCCATCTGAAAAATTGAAAAAAACATTACAAAGCTGCTCGCAATACCTGCAAATCCACTATCAGAAGAGTTAAGTTCTAGTTTGACCAAACTATTAAATAGAACGTCCTTGCAAGCCAAAAAGGAAGCAAAGATTTGTGGTCGCTTGTTGAAAAGATCAAAAGAATTTTTCCGGTTATTCGGCGCCACTTCTTTTTCATTGTCGTAACGGCCTTACTAAGTCACTGAATAGTGCTTAAATATTTGCTGAGATTTTCGCTACGATTTTTTACTTGCCACCTTAATTGCTGAGTCCTCCCAGCACTTCAAAGTGCACTTTTAAGCAAGGGCCTATATTTTTCCGCAGAAAAGAGGTATTGAAAATACTCGCCAAGATTTCTGTTTCCAAATCTGCCGGACCTGATGATATTTCGCGCCTCGTTTTAGAGTGCTGCGTTTCCGATTTAGCTAAACCTCTGTGCAAACTATTTAACCTTACATACTCGACTGATATATTCCTTCTGCATAGAGGCTTGCAGATGTTCAGGCCGTACCAAAAAAGGGAAGATCTTTGATCTCTCGAACTATCGACAAATTGCAATCGTTTCGGTTCTGTCTGAGGTATTTGAATCACTCGTGAATTCAAAATGAATGAAATATTCTGAGTCGAACCATCTTATCAACGACCGCTAGTAGGGTTTCTATTCTGAGCGCTCCACTGGGGACTTACTTACATTTCTTACCGAGAGATGGGACCATTCTCTCCATAGCCTTCGTGACGAGTAGGTCGTTTCTGCTGATATTTCGAAGGCCTCTGACAGCTGACACTCAGCACTTCTAGCCAAGCTTCGATCACTTCGTTCTCCTCATGTGCATTGAAAGTTTCCACGTAAATCGTTCCTTCCAAGTTGTTTTGGGTAGACTTAAATCCTGTATCCAAACGACCAATGCCGGGGTTTCGCAGGGTACTGTTATCCTACAAATCTATTCCTTTTATTTTTTAAACGAACTTCTTTCCTTAGCTTTCAATCCGATTCATAGTTTTACTGAAGCCACCACCCTTGACTTCACATAATCTCGCGGGAACGCTACTTCTGTTAGTAGAAATCGCATATGTCCGCCGCAAAATAGGGACCTATTAAGCATTATTGTTTGGGACTCAGCGAACCGTGTTGTGTTTAATGCGTTCAAAATCCAATGTTGTCGTCTTTTATTGAAATTTCCATTTGTCATAACTCTTAATAGAAATGGAATGTTGTGAAGTTTGCAAAGCGTGTGTATGTTGACAATGGAATTCCAAGACTATGCGGGCAACCCTGTAGCTACGGCAGGCACGTGAAAAAAAATTCTTCAAAACATCGACCCTCCTTTTTGAACAGAAATTCAAATTATTGATAAATTTAAATCTTTGTACACCATATCAAAATTAATTTTACGAAATTCCATAGTGCACATGAAAGGCAACCCATCACCAAATTACCTCTATTTTCAGCACTTGAAACTTCCGTTCACGAGAACTGACGACCGGATAATCCGATCAATATCAAATTTACAGAGCATATTGGCATTAACTAGGATCAGGTCTTATAGAATTGATTTTAATATGCGGGCAACCCTGTGGCAGTGGAACTATCTTGAAATATCTTGAAATTCCGATTCAGCCACAATATTTTAAGAAAATTCACATAATAGCTGAACGTTACTTTAAGCCAGATTAGCTAGAAACTTGGTTGAAAAATTGGGCTGGCGTTGCCAGCTATGGTAATTTTTGTCTCTTAAATCTTGTAAATATGCTCAGCAAAATAAAGCTTTTTCGCTATTACTTACGATGCAGTCATGAAATCAAAACGAAGTTCATGTGATAAATAGACCATGTTAGAAACCAAATTAAGAATTTTGTTGAAAAATCATGAAAGGGCTGCCAGCTATGGTAATTTTTGGAATTTCTTTAGTAAGCGATGTTGTCATAAAATTTTCAAATGGGAATGATCCTGAAATGACAATGAACAACAAACATTTAGGTTTCAAGTATTGGAAAAGTTTTGCGGGTGGTAGCCCTAAAATTCTTTTCACCCCATTCGCTTCCACCGCAGTCATCCAATCGAAACAAAATTCACATAGTGGATTTAACTGACAGATTTGGTATTGTTTGGCTGTGATACCATTATATATTCCCATGCAAAGCATTTACAATAAAAATAAGCAATCAATGTTTAAATTTTCCGAGTTAATGAAACTTTTCACATGGCAGCCACAAATATCGTTTTATCGCTGAAACTTTCGATGAAGTCTTCGAATTCAAAGAATATGTGCAGCTATAAAACAGTGTTTCTGATCTATTTGCTTTGTGTAAGAAGTGGTTCATATGATACTACAAAAAGTGTCTTTTCACATTCTTTAGTCATTCAAATATAATTTCTTCGAAAATCAGTTTTCAAGCGCTAGATTTTTTTTCAAAGCCTGTTCACCTAGACATCGCATCCAAGCGACGGTTGACTTGCGATATCCGACTTGGGGTTATTTTAAACCCAAGACTTAAATACATGAAGCTGAATCAATGGAAGAGTTATGAAAGTTTCATGTTTTTTTTAAACAAGCGCTTAAAAATAGTATATATTTTTGTTTTATTATTAGCTAAAATAAAGAAATATATATTTGAGTACGTTCTATTTAATACATACACAGAATAGATACAATGTCTTATGGGGTAAATCTAACCCCACCTTTTATAGGTGAGAAATTAGTTTCACGTTGTATGCCGAAGGCTAACAGCAAGAACAAAGGGACATGAAGTACAGAATCATCATTTTGTTTGCAAGTTTCTAAAGGAAGCAAAGGGAAGAAAAGTTCAAGAGAATGTAATCAGCATGCAATAAGTACACTGCATAAATGACTCTAATGCACTCGAACATGATATCAGCCAATTTATTGTGTTTCCTCACTATATTTTTTTAAAGCCTTAACGGAATTAAATGCACTTTCATACATATTCCGAATGTATTAAAAGTGACAGTTTTTATTCTTCGGACGTGTCTCGAAAATCATCAAAACTCTTGAAAGAGAAAACTGAGTAACGAATTTCCTGTACTACAATGACCTAGAAACAGGAAAAAAATAAGCACGAAACTATCAACAATATGTATGATCGAAATCGTGTGAAACTGCTGTTAGCTCCACATAACTGAAAATCCGCTATAATAAACATGCTTCGAATTGTCAAGACAGGTTAATTGCTAATGCATAAGAGCAAGCCAAACGACAGAGTCACGATCCAGACCTTTTTTGCATTATATGTCTAGTCCCCTGAGTGCAAACTGTGTGAATTTTGCATCAGCCGTTCGACGCGATCTTGGTTTCTGTACGAAGATCTCTCGTGTATGCTAAGTATGTATCCGCTGCAGCAGGCAAATGACAAATGAAGCTATAGTAAATAGTGGCGAATACAAGCGGTGTGCAGAATGTCTATTTCCTATACATTCATTTTTATTCAATTTAAATTCGACTGCCGGCGTCTACGACGACGACATGCTGAACAAATTGAAAGTATCGAATAATGTCGCGGGATTAATCGCGCTCGGCGCATAGCTGACGAGGTTTTTGCATACGATATGCACCAGGTCGCAGTACCCAGCTTCATGGGCCAAGTTGCGACAAAAGCCTTTCTTCGTTGCGTCGGCGTCAATTCATTCGAAAAATATAAATTCGCAAGCGCAGCGGGTATTGGACCGGTCCAACATAATACTTCCATAACAATGTAGATTTAAGAGTGCGTGTCAATATCATAAATATTCGCGCTAATCTTGCGGGTCATAGCTAGCTAGTCTGACACCGTTCCCGAGATTGAATCTATCATCTGGAAGGTGCAGTATCTATTGCAGGTATAAGCGAAAACTTTCACTGAAGGCGCCGCCGCGATTTACAAAGTACGGGCAGTCTTTCAAGATATTGTCTGGATAGACAAGCTGACTTTATGGCGCTAGCGTCGACACTTGGGGCTTTCTGTGATAAAGCGTTGGCTTAGAAAACGCTGGGTGGTATAAACGTATTTGGTTCTGTAAGTTACGAAAGATAATGCTTCGACGAGATAATTGCGGAAGATTGCACAACATATAAAATTACGAGTCGTAAAAAGTTTGAGCGGCTATTTTATTAGGGGAAATTGCAGTATCTTTTCGCTTATCTTGGTACAAAAGCGATGATTACAGCACACTGTTTGTTATTAGTTTAATCTAAGAGAATGAAGCAATCACGTTTCGTATATGAAGTATTCGGCGCATTTTATAAAACTGCTTTCGTGATCTTGAGTGGTGCAGCATATTGACATCTAAAAGTAAAAAATATGTTTGAAAATATCCGCAATTCAACATTCTGTGCAACTAAAAAAGTATCTTTTTGCAAACAATAAAATGAAATGAACACTGGTATAACTCTCGTTCTTCAAGATTTCTGTATATCTTACATGAATAGAATGTAGTAACTGCCAATGAAATTTCACTTTTACTATGATTGAGTGACTTATCCAGTAATTAATGTCATCTTGATTACAATGTGCAATCAACTTAGTACTCTACACGTCAATTTATATGGTGTGCCTCTTAACATGCTCAAACACTTTTAAGCTCAATCAGATGTCCATTTCAGCGAGCCCTATCGAAAACTGGGTAATTCTGTCTTAACCCAATTTCCTAAACGGCGTCGTTCACATGGTTTATCTACAACTCAAAATAAATCAAATCATATTCATTCAAACTGATTCTCGGGAGGCAAGAGGCCAAGTCGACAACTACTCGCTCGGTCTTAAGAAATATGCATGTAATCATGACTCAAGTATGCACACATCGATGTCGTTATTTCAAATTGTAAACCATCAACTGACCACATTTTCCTCCATCTCCATCGAATCCCATAGACGTTTGCTTAGCTCATTGCTCAGCATCGTTCAGAATGTACCGCAAACATCTCAAAGATGCTGGTCAAGAATTCATAAAAGAACCGCTTTATATGCTCTCCATTTTCGCCGCTACCATCTTGCCACCGAAAAACAATCGTTGGCTTTCCATTCGATTTGATTTTCATTGTCAATTCAGTGAAGCTGTTTGTTTGTTTGCTTTTCTGCGTCTAATTATCGCTTCGTAGACATTCATTGTTTGTTTAGCTGGAAATCCATAGAGTCCAATTGAGGCCAATATCCCATCCATCTTGTGTATCTAGCATCTTACCTTCCGTCTAGCAAAAAGTGTCTGGATATTGAGATTGAGAACGAGAGGCCGCACATTATTTACGAATAGTAAGGCGAGCTAGCCAAGTGACGACACCTCCAGGGGATTTAGACACGCTCATTAAAAAAAGTTAAACTTTCTAATGAACCGAAAAGGGGTTAGGAATTAGTTCAGTTGATATTTACTTTGCTTACGATGGCGAGTCCAGACTATATGTGGGTGGGTGACAGTTGTGTACAAACAAATTACAATGTCGGTTAATATTTTTGAATGGTATCGAATTTGATTTGTAGATGTGCTTCGGTGTGCACGATATGGATATCTGGTGATTCTGCTTAGCTTTGGTATGTGTTTGGATTTGAGTTTTGTTTGTTTATTTGCAATAATATTTTTATAGAAGATTACGCGTAGTAAGCAGTTGAAAAATAATTTTTGAATAGTTTAGCAGCATACGGTTCAAGCAGCTCACAAAACACAATACTTTCGAGTGATAGATAAGTATTTCAAGAGCAATTTGACTAATAAGCAAGTTACACTGCGCTTCATCTCGTACGTATATCATTCTACAGTATTTCAATTAATAGTTTCTTCTCTCATCTAAAGTTACATCACAAATAATTTAATATCACTCAAGCTAATTACATTGTTAACTTAATAATCGTATCCGTATCCTCTTGACGCTTGACTTGAAACTTGACCCATTTCAATGCATTTAAGGTCTTCGAGCGCTGATTCAAGCAAGTGTTGCGTTCATCAAATTCAGTTCCTTTGAAAGCTTTTCAAACAAGTTTGGTTAGCCCCTGCCCAGTGTCCATCCATAGAAAATTACATTCAACTACGTCTTTCAATGTGTAGGTGACTAAACTCGCTATTTATACAACATTTCTTCACCATTCTGATCAAACTCCATCCGAAGGTACATACAAAACAATCTTAAAACTTTTAATGTCCTAATCGAATTAAAGTTGGAAAACGTTTTCAATTAGCTGGAAACATGATTAACCTTGACAAATTTCTATACACCGAGTTATTCCTAGAGAAAGTCGACAGTGAGAAACTTTTTGTCAAGTTTGAGTTGATCAGAGAAAATACATATCAGAGCTTTGGAGATTGTAGTATGTATATCTTTTTTACAGCCATACTTACGTAATTTGGTAGTTTGGGTGTATCAGTTCAATTTTGTGATGTTATTTGAAATAGTTACTAGCATAGGGTTATTTTTCATTGAACCGTTCGACATTATTTGTTGATATAAAGAGTCAGGGAGCCCGTGCCTACTCAAAAATGTTCACAATTATGGAAGGCTGTTAGCTTTGAGGCTTTCAAGTATCAAGAGAATTAAATTCACTTCTTTTATGCAGAAAAATCTGCTCCTTCACCTCTCACTAGAAATAAAATAGTCAAATATCGAATAGACGTTATCATATTACGACATTATGCGAAATTTGTTAAACAGTAGTAGTCCAAAATACTCCAAAACGAGGTAAGGAAAACAAATCTATTTTTAAAAGATGACTAAAAATCAGTTCAAATGATAGTGATTTTTTGGTGAGTAAATTATGCTTTCGTGCTAATAAATCGAACCGTATTTAATCAGGTTGTAAAACTCAGTTCTACGAAACAGGACAAAAATGTTTTTGCAAAAATATGCAATCAAATGAATTATCGTCGGTAAATTTTGGTAATATGTGATGGTTAAAAACTATTCTAAATATTTCCAACAATAAGTGTCCGGAACATATACACTTGACTAAAATTTTCGAATTTGCCTCTGCATTTAATAATAAATAAAGAGAAAAAAATCGAATTTCAATCTGACTTATTAAGATCAAAACCTACAATTGAAATATTTTCGAATGAAGTTCCACATTAACCAACCGAATTTTGATTGAATATTTCCACTCTGAAATCAGTTTCGGGCACTATTTTATTTAGAGATTCGTGTGAAATGCTTTTCACATAAATGCCACACAAACTTAGAAACAAGTTAAATCTGAAATACTCTCTGCTTTAATCTCAGTGGCTTTAATGCGTATTCGGTTGCACTTACATGCTAATGATTTATGTTGTAATAGCTATCCTATATCTGATGAATGGATACAGAAATTTAATTCAAATATTTATTAATAATGATAGCGATGATGAAAAAAATAAGGAAATATACAACTACAGTAACTTATAATAAAACAAAAAGTATCGCTGGAATCACCTTGTTTTGTTATTTAAAAATTTGGCGCTTTTAATTGACTCGCGCAAATGCCTACCGCGACTGCTTCTCAAGAAGCCAATTCTAGAGGTTCAATTTACGACCACTTTTTGAAGAATTGGAGCCGTATATCCTTATTGACACTAACAATGTTGGCTTCTAAAGCGTCGATCGTCGTTGCTTTGTCGGCGCATACCAACGACTTCACGCATTTTTACAAGAAGTAATCGAACAGAGTCAAATCGCAAGATCTAGGTGTCAAATTGACGGGTCCATTTTTCGACATAACGCGATTTCTTAGTTTCGTCTTCAATAAGTCGTTGATTGTGGTCGTTGATTGTGGTCGCTGTGTGGCACGTAGCTCCGCGTTGCTGAAACCACATCTCTCTCGTATCCATATAACACAACTTCGAGAACAAAAACTGGTTTATCATTTCTGTACCGGTTGTCATTGACAGGACGTGTTTGCCGTGTTTGTCTGCTCGACTTAACAGGGATTTTCTTCACTCCAGATGTGACAATTTTGCTTACTGACGTAGCCATCGAGCAAAAAAAGAGCATTGCCGCTGAACGAAATTTTCTTGTAAAACAGAAGGTCCAACTTACAACTTCCAGTCAATTTCCGGTCAACTTCCAGTTGACAACATTATCAACAATTACGGAAAGTTATTGGATCTAATTTTTACTTCCAACGTCTACTCATCTGAAGTGAAGCACTGGGTATCATCTCTTTGCTGCGATTCAACACTTCATGCATTAATTGTTATCATCTTCGACATTAACACAAGTCCAGTAAGTTGTCAAATTTAGCTTTAAGAAAGTCGACCCAGATGAACTAAATGGTCTCATTGCGAGGAGCGATTGGTCTCCTGTGATGTCAGAAAGAGATATATATATATATAAGGCTGTGAAAATTTTTCACTTAACTCTCTTCGAATGTTTTGCTCACTGTGCACCACCCTTTTTCTCAATCGATTGCGAAAAAGGTTCCACGGAAATCGAAGGCAACACGCCATTTGAAAAATTTAAAAACAAAAGCACGATGCTGACTCTTTGATTTTTTATGTACCAAATAACTTTAGATATCTTCAGTTCACTTTTCAATAGCGGCCAAAAAGGTTTTGGATTTTCATAAATTATATTATGTTCATTATTTATATTATATTTAATTAATTTCAGTACCTACGCTTTCACTGAGCCCGTTTCGTCCATAAAAAGAAATTTTAACTGTGCTCACCATAAATTCAACTTTAACCAATGTTTATCATCTTTGAAAAAGAGCTTGGCGAAAAATAATCCACTTTGATGGATTTTTCTGCATGTTTTGCCATATTTTTTAATGTAAACACTACTGTCAGTATTAGACGAACTTAATAAATAAATAAAATAAATAAATCTGTCCATGGAAATTTGTCAGACCTTACTAAACATTGACAGCTGTCATCAGCTCATTTGACAGTGGGAAGTTTCAAAATGCCCCTTTATATTTCCGATGAAAGCCTTGCGAATTGAAGTTCCTGTGCGTATTGGATTATTAAGGCGGTCATCTAGTGTGTCAGATAATAAAAATCGATTTTCTTTTTCATAAATACCATTCAAAACATGTATAGAAGACGTGGGTAAAAGAATTTTTCGAAATTTGAAGCCGTTGAAAAGTTACAGCCGTAGACCGTAGGAGGTATACAGTGTTACCGTAGGGAGGTTTTCGTAAACCGTACGAGGTATGCGCTGACTTTCGCATCGAATATTCTCGAGCCTAGCTCCTTACCTGGTTCTTTTATGTAACTAAATTGTACTAATTGTACACTGTACTAATTGTCAACTAACGGGTACCCAGAACTATTCACAAACTAAATAATCTGGACTTTCGCTCCGAAGCATCTTCATTCGGGTGCAAAAGTCGACGAAATCGCCACATTGCTTGCTGTTCTAATATTCAACGAAGGATTCAAACCTATCCTAAAGATGATGGCAGTCATGGGAGTAAATATTGGCCTAAATGCCCAAGCGTTCGTTCATCAACGTAAAGCCGGAATTACATGCTCGCCGAGTAATGCCAAATGAAGACAAGGTGAGTGTGTAAACGGTCTCCTTGTCTAGTCTCGGCTGTGTTTTTCATGGCAAGCACGCGTGTGTAAATGGTTTGCTCGTCGGCTCTTGTTTGTTTTACGAAGGGATAATGATCCTTTTACTGCTGTGCCTGAGTGTTTATGACCGTCTCGTCCGAGTTCGAAGCCGCTGGAAGCGAAGTCGGTTTTATGCATCAAGTCAAAGGGATTCGAGAGGGTAGCATGTGCTCATTTAAATTTTCGAATTTTTCGCCGGGACTTCAAACATGTGTTTGCGTGTCCCAGATTGAAATAACTCAACGCACACCAGGCAGTTGCAATAGCCACAGCCCGTACCTCAGTCATCGTTCACTGAACTGAACAAAACAGCTCACAACTGTCGAAAGATGCAAAGTGCAATATCCTAAGTAAACAATTCACCCTATGAAAGGTGCATGGTGTATGGTCCGTGTTGTACGGTGCAATATCCTAAGTAAACAATACACCCTATGTCTTGTTGAGTCTCGTCCAATGTCTTGTTGAGTTTTGTTTACTCTTGTACCCGAGACGCTCGTTCCAATGTATAAATCGGGCATAATGATTTTCGCATCGACCGCTCAGAGAGACACTTAAGTGATTTCGCCAAACAAGCCCGTATATCAAACAAAGAAAAGTGAACGGCCTTGCATGACTTCATTGAAAAAGAGGAAGATATACTCTATGATCCAGGCATAGCAGGTTGATGGTCGGGCCATTTTTTGATTATGAATTATATACAAAAACTTTCAAACGCGTTTTTCTCAGAACACGAGTTTTTCGAATAACTACCATGATATCTTAAAAACTATTCGATTGATTCTGCGCAAATTTATACAGCATTTTTAGTACATATGTAACTACAAGTTGACCTAAAATAATTAAGATTGCTTCATTACTTTTCATTTTACAAGCTATACAAACCCCCAAAAAAACAAGAAAAATTGATTTTTTTTCTAAAGCGTAAAAAAATAAGTTTTTGGAAATCTATTTTTTCTCATTCAACTGATATTCTCTTATAAGCAAAACGGCCGGAATCATGGCAGCAGTGGAGCACTTCTTTTTATATATGTGTTCCTGTGGGGTGGTGTATCTCCGACTATTTTGTATATCAGGAATTCAAAAAATGCAAAAAGTTTGTTTAAAAAGTATACGATATATAAATTATTTTCTATTAATGGTTTGTCAAAAAAAGCATTAAAAAACGGCCTTCACACTAGTGTAATTTATTTTAATTCTAGATAAATATTAAACCAATAGGAAAAATTAAACCAAATGCAATTTTGGGTTACCATTGTTTTCAAGCAGGCGATTTTGGGCTACTAATTGCTGCCAACTGGTCGATTTTTTCCATAAAATTTTGACAACCCTGTTCTAACTAGAATATTAGAAGCTTGCCAAACATTTTGATGAGATGTGTACTTTAATGTATGTATGACATTAATTTCGGAGTTGACGCTATTTCGCAAACGGAAACGGGTTTAAGGATACAGTGTGCGTCCACATCGATGGGTGTCACAAGTATAAAATGCGCGCTAAACGCAATGGTGATAGATTTGTATTTTAAACATTAAATAAGCATACAGTAAATTAACAGTAAAGACTTTCAACAATTAAATTGACAAGGCCAATATTTTTGCTGTTAAACTGATCTTCAACAATTAGCACACTACTATTACAGGAATCTAGAAACCACCAAATGGTAATAAATTTTTAAGTCCGTTGGAATCTTTTTTTTTAAACGAAATATCATTCGAGATACCACACAATTGTGGGAGGCATACATATTGAAACTACGAAAACCAAATTAACACTAGCAGGGTGTGAATATTTTGATATTCAAGCTACGGGTTCGTAAAACTTTTAGAAGGGAATATTCGTGCGGTTAGGTTAAATAAATCTTCATCTATAGATCTTAATTTAATTTAAGGAAAGCTTAAACATTTCATCTGCTCTTAGCGAAACTTATACATATATCCGATTACTAGTTCGCACTTAAGCAAATATCCACAAGCTTCACGCAAAATCAGCAGACTATACAAGGTAGAGTAAATATACAAGGTAGAGTAAATACTCAAGGTAGAATAAATACCAAGATTAACTACAGTATGATTTTGTAACAGGACACTTCTCTAGCAATTGACCAAAAAACCAATGAACAGGAATGTACATTAATTTCCGTTTATAAACATACCTTATAGGGGTGTCAGAAAACTCTCCAAATATCGTCATCATAGGAACACAACGCCGATCGCGGGAAACTCTTGACTTTTTCAACTTTTTGAACGACTTTTTCATAACACTTGTCAAATCAGTCTAATCTCAGCATGGAATTTTTCGGGCATATCATTCACTCATCTCAACAGAAAAAAAAATAATTATGAAGAAAATAAAGACCAGGCTTCTGCCGAACCACAAATTTTTTGCTCCATGATTCTGGGGAAATAAAAACTACAAGTTACGGCTTAAATATGGCACAGCATATGGCTTAAATTTTATAATTAAGATACTGCAGTAAAACTCAAATCTCATACTAATTTGCGTAGAACCTCACTAAGACAATTCGCAAAACATACACTTTTATCTATACATCAAAATCAATTTGAACTGCAAATAACTTGGGATGAAATAAACCAAGCTGTAACATTTTCATGCATTATTTATTTCGATCGATCGATCAATCTAGCTTTTCATCAGTAGTATGTCAACGTCAGCGCTGCAAGAACTTTCCAATTATCTTTATTAGCTCGCTAGTATGCAAAGTTAATGGCCAAAAGGTCAATGAATTCGTCCAAATCTTCGCTTGAAATCTATCGTTGTTGTCTCGTCACACCAAATCAAACCAGGTGCATTAATCATCATTAATCAAAAAAGTCGAAATTCAGTCACATTTTAATAACACTAAGCTATGGCAACAAATCGTTCAATCAAAATTCCAAAATGTTTAATGGCTGATTAAGCATTCTCCAGATGGTTTTCCAAGACGCTGCTGCGTGACAGGCAGGCAGTCAACGAGCCGAGACAATGCAGACGACATCGTCAGACCCTATGAAAATGCTAATTTTCCACACTCCACAGCAATTCTGCGGTGCGAGGCCAGGTGAGTACGTTTCGGTTCCATGACTTATTCATTATCTACAAATACATGATTCCTCCTTATTTTTTTTTTGTAGGTATACCGTGTCACTGTCATCTGAGTTCGAGGTATCATACTTAGCGGGGAATGCGTAAAGAATGCTGGTTTCTTTGAGGGAGGCTGCCAATAATATATCGCTGATACTGATACGAAATCGAAGGATTGAAGAAACGCGTTTTAATACATGCATGTTCGATCATTATACATGCAGTGACATGACAAAATGGTCATCACGTTTTTTGATGGAGCCATCCATCGTTCACGAACAATTATAACGAAAGTGTTTTGATCATGATCGATTTGAGCAAGAAAAGTAGTTGTCGTCATTGTGATGGGTTGCCGGAATATTTGAGAAAATTTCAACAGTCGCAGCATCAGATTGTTGATTTAGCCTAGAGGGTGTACCATTCAAAAATATATTTTCGAATTTTGGATACAAAAAATTTAAATGTGGATAAGCTCTTGAAACATTGATATACCTCAAGTTTCGTCTACTGCACATAGTACAAATCATTTATGGTTGTTACCAAGTTACCGTGATTTGTCTTTTAACTGTTTGTTTCGTCAGAATTTTGTCAATATATAAAATCGTGCCTATAAAAAGTGATAGTCTTAACTATTTTAAGACGCACTGAGAGCTCAAACAATCGGAGTAAAAAATGTTGCTGGAAAACTGAAGATTCTGATATAACATCGTTGAAGAATCTAATATAGTATCGACCATCGAGGAAGTTTAAAGCTATCTGAGGGCTAGAAGATAAAGTCCTAATGACGAACCGCTGCATCGATTCCTCCTCAACATTCAGACAGGCGCCGGTCATAGAAGAGTAATCGGTATGAAATTGGTCAATACGGTAATTGAAGAAATTCATAAAAGTGGTTATGGATTTTTTGCTTTCTTTTAAGAGTTGAAGCAGATAGCAGATCGGCACAGGCGAAGCCAGCAAGCGTGAAGAACGTACTAAATCCACAGCAGACGTCAACTTCTAATATTTCAGTGCCTATAAGCTAAAAAGGTGAGTAAGATGGTTGTCACCGATACCTCCGAGCCTCTGATATGGTGAGCGATTTATTTTTGGTATACCTTGAGCATGAAAGGACCCATAATACAACAAAATGTTTTACTCTGTTTAAGACTAGTAACTCGATCAGCCTTATTAGCAAAAACATATTGACGCCCACCGAGAAAATCGACATTAGCTATTATCTATGTATCATTATACCAATTCTGCATGCTACAATACATTATATGTTATCTATAATTTGAGGAAATTTATGGCTTAGCTAGAAGGGTTACCTTTTCGAGTTTTAAATAACTGTAATTCGGTTACTCTGATCGTGAATCGAAAGCAAGTTAATTTCAGGGCCGGCAGATGGAAAATTTGAACTACACGATTCAACTTAGAAGAGCTGCCAAGATGCTGCAGCCGCTGAGAAAAGTATAGAACTTCACTTAAAAATAGCTAAAACCCAAAACCCAATCATTAAGAAGTGGAAGTGGAAGACCTTCAGGCTTCTGTTGTAGGTCGATTAAAGAAAGTTGATGGACTATTTCTTAAACTGAATAATGATAGCTTTTGGTATCTTCCGAGTTAAAAACCAACGTTATTTGAATGGTTATTTGAAACTTTGGTATCGGCTTCCTGGAACTTGTAAGAAGTTGTTCTGGCTTCCCCATCCTGGATTACCTGTTCCAAGATTGTCATGGCAGAGGTGGAAATATTCGAAAGGAGAGTCCCGCGTCTCTGCACTGACAGGTTCTACAGCCCGGTCACTAATATGTGGCCGAATAGCCTTCTTCTGTATCAGGAGTCGGGACTGAAGCCACTTAGAGACCGGCTTGTGGAATTAATGTCAAGATTCTACCGACAGATAGATGGAAATGAGAACGGACTGATTTGGTTACTTGGGCATACAGATGGCTCCAATGAGCCATTTATGCGCCCCGCACAAATAGCATGCCAAATGCAGCTCATGGATTCGCTAGATGTAAGACCTGGGTTAAGATTTAGGTCTAGTTATGTTAAGCTAATAATAATTAGGTTTAGATCAGGTCTTAATTGTAGTGTAACGAAGTTTTTAGGCCAAATATTGCCCAAATAATCTCAGTACTTATACAGGCTGGGTAGTATTATTAGTGTGTAAGATAAAGCATGTCCATGAAAAATAAAAATACTTAAAAAAAATCAAAAAGAGCCAACAGGTCAAAATAGTATAGCCGATAATTTTTAATTTTTCATTGCTAATTAAACTTAAGCTAAGTTATCAATGTACAATTGAAATAAAATAAAAAATCTTCAATTCACTTATTCAAGAAGTTGTTCCTGTAAGTGCCACTGAACAAAAGTTGGACCGAATTCCTAAAAAGCCACTGCTATTCGACACCATAGTCATAGATAATTTTGGGCCACTGCAGCTAAAGAAGAAATATATGTATTGAAGTTGTTAGGGAAGTTTTCACAAAGTAAATAAAATGATATTAGACCATCAGTAGTCATTACAAACAAGTCATCGCGATTCTAGAGAAATATTAGAAGAATAGTGTGAGACCGCGATAATTGCTTTAATTCTTTAAAATTTGCTCAGGACCTTGGAAAGAACAAACCATATTAAAGTGGCAGCTGCATCTTCTCAAGCTACAAAATACTGAAGGGCATGTTTGGAACAATTAATGAACAAATGAACCCCGCTAATTTGGTATTGAAGTGTTTTTCCTCACACTGAGAAATGGCCCCTCTAAACTAGTTAAAGTACTTCTTTCTAGGCAAAAAAAAGACGTATATATAATTAAGACAGTATATAATCTCATACGCAAAGTGGAAGCAGAAAAATCACGTGGCGGACATTCGCAATGTTGTAATTGCCAACAATTTGGCCATGCAGCGAACAACTGCCACACACAAGCCAAAAGCGTCATCCCACCCAGAATGCGCCAAACAGAAAGACGAAAAGGTTAAGTGCGTAAACTTCGATGGGGAACAACTCGCCAGATATGGACAATGACCGAAACATAAAAAAAAACCCAAAGAAATCATTTCTGCATTTCCAGCTTCCAAAACTCACTCTAAAAAGCTTTCAAAATGAACGTCCACAACCATGTTTCATTCCTCACGTGGAATGTGAATTCTATAAGAAACAAAACGAGAGAACTGATGCAATTACTCTTTGACTGCAAGGTCGACATAGTTCTTTTTTCCGTTCGAATTAACGACCACTTCTCTAGTACACGACCAACAGAAGCCGCAGTTCCCAAGTTTTCTATTCTCCCCACTGATGTACGCCTTACACACTGCACTGAAAAAACACATAGCGCGCATAGTTTATAGACGTCTGGTGCCATGTACATAGTCGATTTCGGGATTGTGATAAAATATAGCGCCACACGCCATAATACATGGCGAAAAGTACATAGGAGCAGGCGCTATGCTTATAGCCCTTCACGCCATGTACTATAGTCCTCCACGCCATGCAGATGGCCTGGAGGACTATAGTACATGGCGTGGAGGACTATAGTATATGGCGTGGAGGACTATAGTATATGGCGTGGAGGGCTATAAGCATAGCGTCTGCTCCTATGTACTATGGCGTGTGGCGCTATATTTTATCACAAATTGATCGAAATCGATCGATGTACATGGCGCCAGAAGTCTATAAATTATCGCGTCTGGCGCTATGTGTATTTTCAGTGCATTTGAAGATGATCCAGTTCGCAACCAACAAAAGGCAACGAGCCTTCTCACTTCTGAGCATCTTGAAGTAGAGAAGTTGATGTTAAGTGATAGAATTCTATCGACAAAATTCCCGAGGGATAAATGACATCAAAGACCATTGCATAAGTAACGTATGGGGCCATAAAAAAATGCGCTCTGTTACAAAGCTCTGGGCGCCATGTGGATTTTTTCAGTGTGCAGACATCCCGATGATGCCCACAACGAAAGTCTCCCTTTTTGCAGACGACACCTGCATTTACTACACATCTACTACACATTTCGAAAAGCAGAATTTATAACCACCAATCTTCAACAATACATAGACACTGTGATGACCTACTTCCTGAGGTGGAAGATTCGTATCAACGCGGAAAAAATGCAAGCGATCTTTGCGACAAAACGAAGAAAACAAACCCCAAGCCAGCTAACAGCAGACAACGAACCCAAGCAGAACCTGGGACTGGTCTTCTTCATAACAAAAGTCTATGAAAAGGTTGTCAACAATAAGCTTTCATCACTTGTTGATTTCCATCTGAGCCAGCAACAACGTAGGTTTAGAGAAGATTGCTGAACTACGTCGAATTCGACAAAACAATATTATAATTGGATTAGATACAACTGACGCACTCTACATTAAATTTAAAAAGCGTTTGACAGAGTTGACCATTCCACCTTAATTGCAAAGTTTCAGAAATTCAAACTTACCGGATCTTGACTTAGCTGGCTCACTTCTACCTGATGCACTTTTTCACTAATCTACGCTTTTCATTTGAATTTAAGCAAGCTATCTCACAACAATGATATTTTCTCGAAAATGCTCGAGTTGATCACCTCGGTGTTATCTTGGATGAGAAACTTCGTTTCACCTTACATTATAACAAAATGCTCAACAGTCAGGCTTCATCAAAAGGCATTCCAAAGAATTTCGCAGCCTGTGGATCGTTATACACTTCACTTGTGCGCACTATTCTCGAATACATTTGCATTGTGGGAACACATGGGTACACAACCAAAATCCACATATAACCCACAAATATCCACTAATACTTTACACTTTGACACACACCAACATTTTTATACACAAGTAGGCTAAGTTTTAAAAAGATAAAAAAATATGGCAATCGAATGTATTATTTTCAACCAAGCAGACGTGTTCTTTTTATTTCTAAAAGAAAATTAATTGGAAGATAAACCTTTCTAAATTTTCTTGGGAACCTAGCTTTCGAGACCCAGAGTGACAGACTCGAGTCAAAAGCAATATCTATTTTCCGCCTTGAAAGAATTATACAATCCTTACGATTTTAACTAAATGGCTCTCTATGAGTTTCGACTGAATCATCCAAACTTAATGACACTTGCATCCACAAGAATGATGATATGAACCTGCTTTACTTTCGACGTCATCAGAGGTGTTATTAGAACTGAGTTCCTGGATAATAAAATGGTGATAAATATCATTGTAAGGGATACCAGGTACAATTATTTGCGAAAGGAAAATCTAAATTTCACTACATATGCAGCTAATGAGCCGGTAAACAGATGCTGCAAGAATTTCAATGGCCTAAGCGATGGTTATTCCTCAACGATTTCTAAATTATCTTCAAATGCTCCCTTATCGACGCCATTTGCACCCCATAATTTTTAAGCTGTTTCCAATGTGTTATTTATTTACTTGTTATATATTTACTTGTTACTTGTTTGATTTATTTACACTTTATTTTTCAATTTTGGTTGCTATTGTATATGTGATTTATACCATTCTTGGTGAATGAATAAAATAAACTGCATTGGGCAACAACACTTTACTTATACCACAAGACGGGCCTAATGATAAAAAGGACCTACGTCTCCGTCGAATCGCCCAAGAGAATTAGTGTAATCGCGATAGAAACGAATCAATAGCCTGTGTTTGTACTTAAACCTTTTGGTTAGTAAAAAATATTTCATAAAAAACCGATTTTTGTCCTTTTGAAGCTAGATATTTTTAATTTTGTGACAAATATCGATATTTCGATACTAATCTGCCCTCTTCTTCGGTGTTTATCGGACACTGTCTAAAATAAAATAACAACAACAAAAATCGTAATAATAAATAAATTAATTTTTTTTTTTGGTGTGACTTTTTGTAGAATTCATGGCCCGCTGGGTGGAATACCTAAAGAGTTCATAATTAAAATTCTCGTCTTTGATAAACATATCAAAGATACCGATAAGTCGGCAATATTTTCGTATTAAATGTGATAACGAGATTTAATGTTAATCAAAATTGCAATGCAAAAAGAAAAAGTTGTATTCCACCGAAAATTATACTATTCAAATCTTGGTACGAATATTCCCCAGCTCACCTTAACGATTCTGTATAGATTACAAGCTTTCCCATCCTGTCTGCTTACATATGAACCCTCCACTAATTTCAGGACAAAAAAAACTAAATACCGTTTCGTCCTTTTGGAGAATCGCATCCGGTGACCTCTGTAGCCATTGGCAAAAACAAATTTAATTAACGCAAACCAAACGACCTGTTTACGGTTTTAATGACCAAACAAATTAACGGCACACTGGGTGTGAATGCATTCATCGTACCGCTACTTAAAATGTAAACGAAGGCTGAGTAGAAGTGGAAAGAAGATGAGGCCGACGAAGGTGTGTATGCAATTGATGCTGTAACAGGTTTCTTGACAATCTATCCAGGATTTTTTTGTCGTATTGGTTTGCACAACATTGTGATTAGGATGTGTTCCATAAATACTTACTAATTCTAAGATAATGAAATCAAATTAATTACCGTCATGTACTCGTCCAATCGATGTTTCCAGTGATCCGAACGGTCAATTAGGTTGTTCCACTGTTCCGAAAGTTTCGCAACTTCACGACGAATACTGCGAGTCAGTTCGCGACTCTGTTCTTCGGCTGATAGATAGCGCGAATCGCTGTCGATGGCTGCAGGGATAAATGGACGTCAATGAGATTTTCGCAGAGATAATGAAGATATAAATGGGGCGAAACTGATAATGGCTAACAGCTCAATTTGATGCCTGATACCGGGGGTTAATGGAAGAATTAATTTTCGGAAGTAATGATTCGTTAGCTTAGTGGATGAGCAAAATGTTTAATGTAGAAGGAATTCAGGGATGGAACGAATTTAATTTAGGTGTTAGGTGATAGTAAAGAAGGCATTATATTTTAGTGTGATTTGCTTTTGGGCTCGCAGTATAAAGTGTGCACGAAAATAAAAGTAAATGCGATGAATAACGCTTGTTCATTTTCTAAGCCGTAGATAAAAATACAACTTAAAGTTTACCCTCAAGATCTGTAAACATAATTACCTTCAGTATCGCTGGTATCGGAAACCGGTGGCTCACTCGCGACGTATTGTCGTCCGCTAAGGAGGTTATTTTCAACAATTGGACGTTTGTCTTCCAGCTGTCGTCGGAAAGCTTTATGATCATCCTGCAAAAATAAAAAAAAAACCGTAATTATGTCTGCTTTATTAATATATTTGAAAAAATAATGTCAAGAGTGCTTGGTTCAAATCTTATTTCAACCTATCTTGCACATTAGAAACCAGTGAAACATTTCTAGTTTTGCTCCATTGTGAAGTAAATTTATTGGAATTGTATTTAACATGCTTACGATAAAAAGAAGTAGACCAGAACAGGGTAAGAATCTGTTTGTGTCAGCTAAACGAATTTGAAAGTTTAATTGACTTAGATGCAAAAGGTTCAAAAAATGGCTGATTAGCTGACTTACCAGCTAGTTATGTGCAAACAATAAATGCACTGATAAGGTTTACTCGCATCCTATCTTAATTATTTGTATGCGTATTTTGTTTTCGCGTGTTTTGTCAGTAACACAAAAACAAATTGTTAGATATTTTACAAATTTGATTAACAGCGTGGATGCTAATGAGAAATTATAGGCGCTTATGGTTGCAAACAAAACCGAAAATATAGAAATAGAACCGCCTTAACAAAACTGAAATAATAAGCAGTAAAATATTTCTAAAAGTGTATTGTAAAATCCAAATAGTTTGAGCATTTTTTGCAAGGACATTTTAAATATGAAACAAAATTCTGTTGGTCAACGATATTATCAACCAAAACTATGTAAATCCGTCTGTAAAAATAATTTTTGCCCCATCGTTTCAGATACTAGTTTGACACAACAAAAAAGAGTGGATCAAGTTAATTTTTTTGCATTTTATTTTCCGTCAGAAAAAGTTTATTTAGGTACAAAAGTAAAGTGACCCCACCACAACTCTCGTACGGTTCTCGGGGTTGAAGCTGGTAGAGACCTTCATCAAACATTTACAATCAATGTGAATACGAGTGTGGAGTGATTAGTCTCAAGACTCACTTTACTCAAGATTAACTCAGATACTTATTCAGAGCTTGGTAAACTCAAACTCGTCAGAAGCTGGATTCGAACCATGGACGCCACACACAAAAACCTAGTTCTCGAACCAATAGGCTACTCAAGCTTCATTTAGCTATAAAGGCTTATGCTCAAAACTGGAAAAGAGGTCGAATTCGATTAGGAGAAGAAAAAAATATGAAGCAGTTGTGCTAAAAAAAACCCGTAACATGTGTCAGATTGCAATGTGCTATACATTTTTCGAGTTCTTGACTTTATTTCTTTTCAATATAGACCAACTACGGAATATTCGATAAGAGAATTGAAAAATTACTATTATGATTAATCAGCTAAAAAAGCCAAGTCATAGTTACAAACTATAACTCTTGTGGCTTGAAGTTGGCAGAGGGTATAATTATAATTTTTCAATTTAAGCAAATAAGTGTCAAGCGAAAGGTTCCGTGGCTTAGTTTGCCTCTATAATATAACTGCCTACTCAGAGTCACCTTAAAGGATGTTTTTTTAAAAGCTTGAACGTCCATAGCTGGGTTCGACCTCAATGCATTCCAACAGCCGGTGAGGAAAACATTCATTTGATATTAATTTATATAGTGAGACAATTTATTTATGTTCATATTTTTTATATTTTATCTTTTATGTTAAGCTATTGGTATTGTATGTAAAGTCATATTTTACCACTTTATTTATGATGCACCAGGTTTTGTGGCAAGTTCCTAGGTCATAAAACTACATGAAAGTAACTTTACAAACTGGGAAGGAGATCCAAAATGATGTGAAATAACTCAGATAGAGGATGCACTTTCAGAAATCCATCGTTTTACCAAAGAGGGCATTCGACAAAACATTCGACGAGACGTTCAGCAAGACATAAAGTGAAGATCGCTTATCTTATGAAAGGATACCTACCTACCAACACGATATGCATATCTTTTAACTTAAACTTCGCACACTTCTGTATGGTGTGAAATTTAAGTGGTAATGTCGTGTAGGTAGGTAGCATTTTCTTAGTTCAAAAATTTGTTTATTGCATCTTTAATGCATCTTGTCCGATAATATGCATCTTGCCCATGATTTCATGGGCAAACCAAATAGGTTTTTAAATATCATCGGAACCAGCCCCAGAACTTTTTTTAAAAACTCTTTGACTCGATACGTGAAGCCAACGAAAAGCTATTTACACACTCGTGCTTGCCATGAAAAAAACAGGCGAGAATAGACGAGGAGACCATTTACACACACACCTCGTCAACGTTTGCCATTTCTCGGGGAGAGTGTAATTAAAGCTTTACACAAGCAATTTCAGATTTGATGGCTGAGTTACTACTTGATACAGCCGGAACCACTTTTCCAGAAATCACAAGCAGAAATAGTTCAGGTAGTTTCTTGCAAGAGAGGAAGCGTTGAGGTCATTTTTCGCTTCGGAGAATTTTCGAGAACGCATTTTGAAACTGAGTAAGGGAACGAACCTAATTAGAAGTAAAGGTTATTTAATTATTATCATGGTTCCTTTCTTGTCTATAAATCAGCATCGACAACGTATATCCTCTTTAAAGCTTATCAGAGCAGAGAATATTGATACGGCAAACTCGACCGTTTTGCGGAATAAGCCTCCAAAACCGAATCAAATTGGAATTGTTTTTGCCGGATGATTAAAATTGAAAAAAAATTTATTTACATTGAACATTTTTATTTGACAAAGTGGTTTCGAAAGTATGCACTGATTCTCATCAGACACCGGCACACAGTGCATACTTGACTGATGTGACCACTTGCAATTGAACATCATAAATTTTTATTTACGCTTTTTTTTTATTTTTTATTTACGAGCCATGATCACAATTAAATAACCTTTTGCAAGTAAATTATATCGATGGATATAAGTCGGAGATGTAAAAATATATGGACAAGACCTTACATGCACAGACAAAACTAAGATGTATCTAAGAGCCGTAGTTATGATTACATGTGATACCGTTGATAATTGGTACACATGATGGTTCACGTTCCAAATATTGCTCCACAACCACTTTGCTGTGTGAAATTGTCTTACATTCTCTGAAGGTAGTCTTAGGATAAGGCGACAAATAAGTTTATGTAATTTAATCCATGCTCAATTGTAGCATTCTCACAAACATTTGAAACAACGCTTTTTGCGCGAATGAGGCGAGGAAAGCTCTATTGAATGTGATTCGTTCAAGCGGTTCATTTAAAGAGTGTCGTTAGCAGCTCCAAGTATGCTTGTACCAGGTGTTCCGCAAGAGTCTATCCTTGGTCCTCTTCTCCTCCCATTCATAAACGACCTCCCTTCTTTAACTCATTCGTTTGTCTTTTATGTGCTGACGATTTTAAAATGTTTCGACTGATCAAGTCCTTAGATTACTGCACATTACAAAACGATCTTTATACATACTTTAATGCTCACATACTGTTAATGCTCCACCTATGTACACCTCTGCCTTCACTTTGTTCGAAGTATCCTCGAATATTGCTGTCAAGTTTGGTATCCTTATTATGTCTATTTAAGTAATGCGTTGGAGTAACTACTTTATAAGGATTTGAATTTAAGCTGTTGATGGTCTCTCCGAGGCTGATCTTAATCGTTGTGAAGCAGGCATCCATGATGATTGGTTGGTACTGTTGCAAAGTGCATATTTACCAATTTTCTCCCGATGCTGAGCTAGTTTTTATTTTTATTTTTACACAGTTATCCTGGTAGATACCATGCAATAATAAGCGATTTTCCCTTTGCATATTGAAATTTGAACCATTTTGAGAATGACCACTCTTCTTGCAGGTGGTTTTCCCCCCAAGATACTTGAATTCTAGACAAGTCTTGTTAATGGCGGATTAAGGCAACCAATCACAAGCAACAAGAAGCGATTGCACCGCAAGTTAACAGAATTCTAAACACCACATGAGAACAAATCTGAAACCTTTTTTTTTATTCCACGCATATTTGTCTAAAACAATTAAATTCATCTATCCATCAAACTCATCAAAGGAAATTAATTTTTTTTCTTTATCTAAATTCAAATCTTTTTCTATGACTGCGCAACCGACATTAAACATTTATTGGATGTTCCATTAAACGGTTTAATGCCACTTTAGATACAATTGTAACGACATTATTTTTCCAAATGAAGACTTTATGCACGGAGGAAAGCTAAAGTTTTTAATGCAACAAAGCCGGTAATGAAATATATAATTACTTCCTCCAACAAAAATCTGCATAAAGCAGCTTTTCTTACTTTTCGACTAAATTCATCCTAAAAGCAGATTTTTCCTGATGGTTTAAATCGAATTTTCATTTTAACATAGCCTGAAGCAATAGGACACGAAAAATGAAACTTAATATTAGACAGTCAGAGTAGCAGACGAAGATTTATGAAAATACCTACCACTAATGATCAACTCAATTTGTCATTTTTTGGCTACCGTACTGGCAGCAACGACATACTTATTCATCTTTTCGTTTATCTCCTTAAATATCTCAAGAATGCTTGAAGTCACGTACCAAAGCATCCTGAGCGAGGTGAATCCGAACAGGATGAGGGGGAACTGGAACTGGGATCGAAAAACGACTGAAACGGGTTAGGTCCTGTTCCGGCTGTTTCTATAACACTAGATGAGCACTCTTGAGACAGACAGATAAGATCTTTAGGCGACTCGAGCTCAACTCGGTGGTATCTACGTGACGCCCGATACTATTGGGACAACAACGACCCGGTTTATTTGATGCCTTTATCTGATTGTGTCCAGATGTCTTTTGTGGAGAGATTAGAACGGAAATTTTGTTTATTATGAATATCGCCTCTGCTTTTGACCGATTTTGTATATTTGAATAGATAAAGATTTCGTTTCGGTAGTCAGGATAGCAGACGAAGCTTGATAGAATTTGTATTTTTTTCGTTAAGGGAAATGCTTGGTCAGCATGATGATGATTATACTTGGGAAATCGGACTGAGGAAACGGAGGTGGATAAAGGTTTTGTGATAGTAAGTCTTTGGAAAGTTTGTTCAGATCCAGGATTGAGTATAAATATAGAGGCGGAGAATTTTCGTATTAGGCATTATTTTGAACACAAAATTGTAACTCCTCGGCAATATTTTTTATGATAGATGTTCTAGGGTCAAGGCGAAAACACAATAAAACCTATTATACATGCTATGCTATGAAGCATAATCGAGCCTCAAAAGTAGCCAACCTTGTCATTAGTCCAACTGAATTTTAATGACCTCGCTAACGATAGCGAGGAACAAACAATTTCATTAGCAGTTAACCAAAAATAAATTTACCATGACACTACGTGATGCCACGTTAAAGTGAATCTTATTCTGCCGTCGTCTACGAGAAAATACCAAGCGCCGATTGAGCGAGTGATGGTATTTCGACATTTTGCAGCTCACCCTCCTGTTGTCGGCGTCGCTCAGAATAATGGCGAATGAAACCAGGAAAAAGTCACTTGCTGTCGATTGTTTCCTCTGGAATTTCGTTGGTCATTTTGAATTGGCATGGGACCTTACCAAAGCGGTCTGAACTAAACCTTAATGATCCGTGAATTGATTGTGCGTGTACTGTGCGGTAACAGGTTTCATTCATTTAATCGATTTTTACACTTAAGATTAGACGCCGTAAAAGAAAGGATTTGAAGCGTGATAAGAAAATGGAAAAACTGTAAGAATCGAATATCAATGTCAGATTTTGGAATTGCATTTTTTTCTGGTTTCACTTTCAGTGAACATACAACATGTGACTAATAGTTTTCGATTCTTTTATTTATGTCTTTATTTATTTTTATCAAACAAGACATAATACACAATAGGAAAAAAACACTAACAATGCAGCATAAATACAACATATAAATTGTGACACCTTTGGACGCACAAAACTAAAAAAGAATACTTGACTAATTCCTTAGCAGTTATTTTATTCTGCTTTAGGCTAGTTTTGATGGGAATTCAGCGAGATAGAATGTTGAAAGGGCCTTGGACAAGTTCTCTTTAAAAAAATATTTAGAGATCCTCGAAGAGTATTAGCTGCTTATAGAATTAAAAATCCTACAACATCTATTTATGCGCTAATTGATATGCATAGGTAGTGTCATAATGTATTCTTTCAGCAGAGTTGCATACCGAATACGTCTAGGTCGGTCGTTTAAAGTAATTTTATTAGAGAGATTTTTTAGTTTTATTTATTTTACCACTTATAATATAAAAAGTTAGGCAAGCCCTTAGCCGTGTTCTCCTGGATGAAAAAGACATTAAATTTAGATGAATCAGTCGGCATTTGCAAGATGGAAGTTGTTGAAAATCTCTAGAGCCAAAGCGAAGATTTCTCAAAGTGAAAAATAATTAGATTTCACTTAAGCGAAAAATAATTAGATTTCACTTAAACGAAAAATAAAACTTGTTTCTGAACAGATTTGACTTTTCTAGTAGAGGCCGCTTCAGAGTGGTAAATAATATCTTGGTAGCCCCATATATTTTGGAATTTTTTCACATCTCTTAACGAATACGAGCTGTTTATCAGCCCTGCCCAGGATTTTATCGCAGCTTGGGTTGAAGTGCATCTTGTTGTCCAATACTACATCGAGTCATAAAGGTTATTAGTTTGTGATCACTATAAATTAGCGTAGACAACTTATGTCGTCTCTAATGCTTATCAAAGCAGAGAAAATGTTGACACGGGAAACTCAATCGTTATGCGAAATAAAAATTGTTTTTTGTGGGATGGTTAAAATAAAAAAAAAATTTTCAAACTGAAAAATTTTAACTTTTAAAACATTTCGAAACCGCTTAGTTAAAAATTTTCAATTTCAATCATCCTACAAAAGAAAAATCGATTTGACTACATCAAGCTTAAATGACCCATACACGATGAGTTGAAGTGTGCAGTTTGCCTGAGCACAAAACTGAGTAAAAAACTGTACGATTATCTGAACTAAAGGTGTGGGCTACATTCTCAGTTTTGGCCTCGTTTTCATCTCAGTTCTCTCAGTGTTATCGTTATTTTAATGTCGTATGCCACCGCTTTATTTACACGGTTGCAATAAGCTGGCCATTGTTGGTCCCACAATTCCGGAAGATTTTTGGTAACCCTCAATGAATGATAAAGGGCATCTTTTTTCTTGCTCATTTCGGCACAACAGGAAACGAATGACATACAACCGGGTTCGTCACTCAATTAGAACTGACCAAACTGTACCATTAACTGAGGAAACTGCACAATTTATCGGAAAAAAGTAGAAACTTTTGCACAAGCCAAGTTTCCTCAGTGAATCGCTCAGACATGACGTCACACGTGACAAACTGCGCTGTTAAACTGAGCGTGTGTGGGCTCCTTAACATGATTACCTCCATTCAGTTCGATGTTGTTATGGCAGTAAGAATGCATTGAGATTGTATTCTTACGGGACAAACTTATCATATGGCTTTTATCAAAGGGAAGATTCAGCTTGTTCACGCGGCACCGCTGCTCGAGAGATTGAAGCTTGGATTGAAGAGAGATTGCGTGTAGATATTTAAGGCTTGTGCATAGAAGAGATGGGGTAAACCAAATAATATCTCAGACAAACCAGAAATGAGCAATTGCATGCACATTTTATGCTAATTAGTAGTTTAATTAAGAATTTAGTAAGTTCAATTGTATGATCGTAAGAATTTAGACACGCTGCAAAAAACGGTGTACCTAGATATCTGTGATGCCATGAGTACAACTCCGGGTGCGGATCTCTCAATCCGCCTTCTCTCGACATTCAAATTCAGAGTGTGGCAATGAGCTCTGCTCATAGACTAACTCAGATTGGCCTATGGGCACGAAACGACAATGTGGGGCACTGCTCTATTAAGGGTTCGATGTGTAAGATCTCTCCGATTCTCATTATGACTTTAGTCGCTGGGGTGCCCTTCCTCGACTTCAGGAGAAGGTACGAAGTAATCGTCTTGAGCAGAATTGACTAGAAGGACCGAGATATCTGTACGAGGGGAAACTCCGAGATCTTCTTCACTGACGGCTCGAAGACAGATGTTAGATCTGGAGTTGGTATTAACCTGCATTCATCGAAATCGGGTGGGCCTCTTCTCTCGGAGAGCACATTTCTGTTTTTCAAGCATAAATATTTGCTATCTTGAGAGCTGTCTGCTGGGCAATTGAAGAAAAGTGAAGCGGAAATTTTCAGTAACAGTCAAGTTGCGCTGATGGTGCTGCGTAGACCATTGACTACTTGGAGAATCGCCCAATAGTTCAGGGTACGATCAAACTCTGTACCCAGATTCAATAGAGTGCATCTGCTCTGGGTATCGACACACTGTGGAGTTGAGGGAGATAAAATTAATGATGCCATTGCGAAGCAAGGTTCGAGGCTTTCTTTACAGGGCCCTGAACCCGCCTTGGGTGTACCGACCTGACAAAGATAGATTTAAGCCTTCTGATGTGGCCAAGCACGCAAAGATCTTATTTTCAGAGCCCAACCATACGACTGTGGAATTTCTATTCAACGCAGAAAAGTGCGTAGAGCCATGACATACATACTAACTGGACACAAGTGCCTCGGAAGACATACGTACTGAATAGATTTTGCACATGATAACCTCTGTTCATCTTGCCTAGAAGAAGCTCACTCTGCGGAGCATTTCCTTTGTGAATGCGCAGCATTTGCCCGTCTCAGATTCGATGCTTTGGCAGCGATGCAGCACGTAGGCTTTATACGTGCTTCTTATGTGCCAAATAGATATTGGCCGAGCCCAGACGAGATCTGGCGAGCCCGAGTGTGTGAACGGTCCAGACAAGCGACTTTGACAGGTCTCGCCGGC
Organism: Nemotelus nigrinus; assembly: GCA_947369275.1. Taxonomy (NCBI): domain Eukaryota; kingdom Metazoa; phylum Arthropoda; class Insecta; order Diptera; family Stratiomyidae; genus Nemotelus; species Nemotelus nigrinus. The sequence goes on from OX376372.1 coordinate 78,390,324, forward strand.
GCTCGTGCCACATCCGATCGGAATGGATTTTGAGCACGAGTCAAAGCGATTTCGGACGAGCTGTCAATTGCCGTCCACATGTTGGCGGTCTCGTCTGACTTCGGCTCGCCTGGCCTCGGCCAATATGTATTTCCCACATTACGTGTATTACGTAGGCCTCATTATTCCCTATATTATTGTTCCTATATTTTGTTAAGAAGCCTGTGACGCTATTTAAGCCTGAGGGTTTGAGTACAATAGGACTTTTGGCCTGAGCGCTTAGAGATGCCAGGTACCTCTCCGCAGACACACACACACACAGACATAAAGATGTTAAAAAACAGGGGACCTAGCAGGGGCTGCATTGTTATATTCCAGATGATGCGAAAATTGTTTTAGATAGGCAGCCTTGGTACTTTACAAGTTGAGTTCGATCGCAAAGATAGCACTAGTGCCAATTAAAATGAAAATACCCAAGTCGAGAAGTACTTGTACCAGAGTTTGATTATCAACCCGATCGAAAGCCTTACTGAAGTCCGTATAGGCCGCGTTAATTTGGCTTTCTTTCTCCATTTCGCAGAGCACATCAGAAACTAGAATCATGGGACTGGTGGAAATCAGGGCTTGATCTTTTGCCTGTTTTTAGTTCATGAATAGTTCTAATAATAGCTTCTTGTGTTAGAACTACTCCGTCGGTGACAAATCTTGCGGTGATTCCAGTAGACATGGTTGAAGTAGGAATTTTTGACGAGCCAAAAACAACTTGTGGCCATGAAGAAATAGTTTTGCCTAAATAATGATAGTCAACGATGTTCCGTTTTAAATTAACAGGATCAAAAAAAAAAAAATGCTCGGATCAGTAATAATTCGCTTGAAAAGGGTATTGTGAATTGCAATAGGAACACCACCTCCTTTTGAAACACCACCTCCTTTTGAAACACCAGTGTAATGGCATTCGCAATAAGTTCTATGGATGATCCAATTTCTGCCAAAGATTTTTTTGCTAATATGCAAGCCATTCAACGACGTTTCAGCGAACGTTGGTAAATTGAAATGGCAGATTTTGGTGTAAACAAAAAATTGTTTAATTTGCAACAAATGTGAAAGAGGAGCCTTAAGCACTTTAAAGCGAATTTCTTGTCAGGTATAAAATTCTTCTAGTCGTCGCGTGATATTTGTAGGAGAGAGATATAGGATATTTTTTGCAGCTGCCGCATTTTGAAACTCACCACTGTAAAATGAGCAAATAACAGCTGTCAATGTCACTGTCATTTTTACTCAGCAAGGTATGGCGAATTACCATGGATAGATTTACACCGCAGCAGCGTCTAAAACTAGTGGAAATTTATTTCCTAAATCAATGTTCAGTTTTGCAAACGCAAAGATCGCTTTGCAGGCTTTAAGAAACGCATTATCGTCCATCAGCATGTGATTGCAAATTTTCGACATTAGTTGCGGCGGCCATTTCCACGAGATAATTTTCAAAAAATAAATGTAAGGAACTAAATTTCGCAATTCGAAAAAAATAAGGAGCTACATACGTTCGATATTTTTGTTTTATTCCAGTTAACCCTCTAAAAACAAACTTTACCGTTATTGGCAAGGCGATGTCGAATCTACACAACCGTTCATCTGATTATCTTCGTCCACTTTTTACCGAGTATGGATGGATTTTGATACTTTGCTTGTTTAGCCCATCAAAACATCGTGCCATTTCTGGGAAGCTGTCAGTACTGGCTTTTGACTGCGCAAGCTGTTCACCAATTATATTATCATAGCATAGTTTTGTTATTGCGTGTTGGATGCGAGTTATTTGTGATTTAATTTCCGTATCAAACTACTTCAAGAGAAAGAGAATGAATATTTTAAGGCCCAAATTTTGAGACGTTGAAAACTTGTAAAGCATCGAAACTTTAAAATTTTTCTTTTAAAACTGGTGAGCTATCCCTTTACATTATGGGACATCACCATTATGTAGACGGGCGATGGCGTGTAGTGGTCAACAGTAGTGAAGCATGGAAATGGCAATGGCGGACGGTGGCTTTGAGAGCGGGTTTTCAAAAACATCAAAGCGGGCCATCATGCGCAATCGAAAAATTATGACTGGCCCAAATAGTGGCCCAGTGTGTAGAGGCGACTTTGTGATGGTGGCTATCATGGCAATTATTGCAGTCGCCGATGATGGCCCATAATGTAGAGGCGGCATAAGAAGTTCTAGCTCATATGTGGATTTGTTATGGGTTTTCTCATAAATCTGAGTGTAGCAACTCATTTGGCAAGCACTAACTCCATCAGGTGGAAGATCATCAACAAGTGACACCACTTACTTCACCCCAGGATGTAAGCCATCTTTATCTCCTACAGCAACGATGTTCCCATTCGTCACGCGGACAACATTGTCATCACCATCAAACATTATCCAGTTAGGTTTTGATGCTTTTTATTACACCTTTGATAAAATCTCCTATAAGCCATAAGTTCCTGTCATTCTTCTAGTCAGGATCTATTTCGACATATTCATACTAACTCACAGCAGTTCAGAAGATGATTCGCACGTATCTCCTACCGTGCCGATGACGACGACAACGACAGCGACGGAAACGTATTATTGAAAACACGTGCCATTAATTTCGATTATATAAATTTTACGATTACGATTACGCGTACGCTTCGCTTGTTATTTTGTTGACATTTGCAATAAATCTTTTTTCCGGCTCGCATTCCACCCAAATATTTGGCATTACAATCGTTGCTTGTGTAGTTTTGCATTTCGACCTGACGTAGATTCTAGACTCGTTGAAAGAACACATGGCACTGGGAAAGCTTGAATATTATGCTGCGTAAGCAATTTGATTCCCTGGAGCGTGAAAAGTCTCGTATTACGTTTTATTCATTGCAAACAATTTATTGTAATTCATATTAAATAGTGTGGTGGCGGTGACGTTGTTGTTTCGGAAATATGCAGTCAGCTTTGAATTATCTATCTTTTGACGATGTTGTATTTTAGTGGTGTTGAAATGAGAAACTTGCATTTCGACGATTAATCGTCACCTGGTTGTGGTGAAATATGAATTCACCGGATGAGTTACGTGTTTGTAGTTGATATTAACTACTTGGGGACACCCCTGACATAGTTGAATTAAAAATACATCTGTGGGTTGGAAATGGTGATTGGTGGTGAATAGTTTATCACATTAAAGTATTTCGATGATAAATTATGTAATTTTACTAGGCGAGGTACTATTTCGGGAGTAATGCAGAATTCGGTCTAATAAAAACCCGCTAAACTTTCCACCAACGGTCTGCTGTGTTAGGTAGTAATCAATTAGAATTTTCTAAAATTATCATTACTTTCAAACTAAGTTTAGTAAATTGTTTCTCATTTATGTAATTCTTTTCAATTTTGGAAACCGTTCTAATGATATAATCTAGTGAGCCATGTAAGCGTTCAGCAAGTCGTCTGGCAACCAGATGCCATAATTCTAAATCTGCTAATTTATATCAATTTATCCACAAAAATGTGAATCACAGTTCGTTCTTCCCATAAATCGAGTTCGGAAATGCGCACGGAAAGATTATATGAAGAAGGACCATCATATTCAATCTAAAGACTACTACCGCTCCCATATTTGGCGAGGATTTTTGAGAGAATCTGGATGGAAATGAAGCAACAAAACAGTTTGAGCTCACGCAGATAGTTCCTGAATACCAGTTTGCCTTTAGGCGCAAGCAAGAGTTGTAGCACGCTATCTCGTATCAAACTGTACGTCACTTGAATAAACAAAATATTCCAGCCAAAGTGGGTGATTTTGTCATATTTCGATTTTGTGTGGCAGGAAGGTCTTCTGTTCAAATTTGAACTCCCAGAAGTGGTGATATGACTCGCAAAAAGGATGGTTATCAACAGACAATACTAGGTCAGTGTTACTGTAGCAGATTCTTCCAAACGACCTGTGGCAATAAGAGTTTCTTAAGGTTTGCCCACTCGACCAATTTTCTACATCATATTTACCGCTGGCTTTCCCATTTCAATGGACCAAGATCAAGCCCAAGTCCTTCAATATGCATATGAGCCATTTGCTACCAGATTTATGCAGTTTGTTACAAGCCTGTTACAAAGCTGTTATGGTAGAAGCGAAGGTATTTGAAAGGAAAAACCTGCACATCTGATCTAGTGGGCTTCACTAACCAATAAATAATGGGCCATTTAGATAAGCGTCCATGCGTCCACACGTTTTTAGATTAAACGAGTCAAGTCAACTCAAATCCAGTTTTTGAAGGCGAGCCTAAGGCGTAAGTGGTCGGATACGGTGATTGATATACCATTGACTTAATTGTTTTACTTTCGCTCTTTGTCATTTCGAGATGATAAGTGGATGGATGGATTGATAAGAGGATGGATATTACACGCTTGCAACGATGGTTTTGTTTGATTTTCATACTATTTGAATTATAATAATTAATATTTGAAAACATCGTCGTGATCAATTTTAAAACATTGCTAATTCCCATTCCTCAATTTTTCCCCATTTTTTTCTTCCTGCCAAACAAATAAATTGGTAGCAGACAATTGAATATATTTATCCATAGGACTATATATACCTCATATAAAATTGTTTGTGTCTAGATATTCGTATGCATTCTAATTTTTTCGTAATAGTCCTGCACGTAAGGATGCAAAAAAAAATATTATCCACATCATCATATAATAAAATAATCATCCACAAAACATATATTTAAATGATCATCAACGAATCATCCACACATGCCGCTGAGCGAAAGAAATCATTATAAAATCTATTGTACATGAATCAGCATACTCCACCTCCTTCGCTTTAGGTCCGCCTATATAAACAAAATCAAATTGACTCGTGTAAGCAAAACACGCTAGATCACATGGACGCGTGGACGCATGGACGCTTGTCTGAATGGCCCATAAGAGGTGGCCCATAAGAATGGCCCATAATGTTTGATCACTTGGACGTAAAAGTGACTTTATGCAACCTGCAAAGATAGCATACCGACGGTAGCTCATAAATGTACTGTTTAGTTTTCTAGGCCTCGCAATGAACAGAACGGGCTAGATTTAAGATCAATTAGGCTGTTATTTGTAACTAGGTAGAAGTTAGATTGAATTCGCAGCGCTAGATAGATTTTAAAAGGCTACGACTAAAATGAGTACGAGCTGGGTATGAATATTATGGTGCAAGAACAAAATTTTTAAGAAAATATTATATAATATGAAAAAAAAACTATCAGAGCCAGCAGGACAAAATAGTAATGTAACTAGATTTTTATTCCTCATAGCGTTACAGCTTTTTGTGGGCCTTCACTTGATTGTAAATTAATTATAAATAAAATGTTTATTGTTAATTTCTAATTTTATTGTCAATAGAACTTTAATTGGGATTAAAAATCAACAAGCTGCACATTTTAGCAAACAATAAAAATCTTTTTCTAACTCAATTTGTTTTTATTTAATTTTAATGATCGTAAACTATTTACTATCGTGTCGAAATTCGCCTGACAACAAAAGCAAATAAATTGATTGGGCAACAGAGTATTTGCTTATGAACAAGAACAGGTCTTGTCATGCAAACATATATAGTTTTCTTTTTTTATAAAAAAGTTCCTTCAGCATGGATTCCTGGTAAGAAATGTGAAGGGCTCTTAAGTTTGTTCAGAAATGGTTGGTCCAAAAACTTTCTTAGAAATTTGATCTAATGCAGCACTCAACCCAGAAGCTTGTCATTCACGCTTTTTTCTTCATGGTTTGAAACGGATTATTTGATAAAATTGATAGTTTAAACTATTTCTCATTGCAGTGTTTCACTTTAAATGCCCTTAACGTTTAGTGAGCCGAATGTTTAGCTCTTCAAACCTACGATAGAAATGATGACCAAATTTTAGTTCGTTCAAATACCAAGAGGTGAAACATTTATGCGGCAGTCCTCAATTCTAATGTGTATTTTTGAACCTAAACAAATGGAAAAAGTGGGGCAATTAATGCGTCTCTTTCATGGTTTTCAGGTGTACAGGTTAGAGAGTATAACTTGTGAATGAGAACCTGCTTGGCCTGAAATAGTTGGTTAAGACTGTCAAAACAATTCAATAAAAATTTGATGGACTAAATATATGCTTTAACATATTAATGTTGCATTTTTCGCCTTCTAGTTGTTTTTTAGCAGCCTCACATAAAAACATAAGCCAAATGCAAGTAATATAAAATCTTACTGTTGATGCTATATGAAATTACTTTTGAATTACTTTCGCAATCGCGCTACTTTTTGGCGAAAGTAACTCGTCCCTTTACAAAAGGACCTCCTGCTTTTGCAAGGAGGTCTCCTCCCTTTGCAATCACCCCTCCAACTTTTTGAGCGTTATCAAGTTACCAGCTGTTGATTCCATGTCAAATTCTTAATTTGTAAGTACGCAATTGAATTCTTTATGAAAACTGGAAGAACTATCAATTTTTATCTCAAAATAAACTTAACGGTGCGATTGCTGAGACTAAGGCTACCATAGGGGGCAGATATGGAAGGGTATTTTTTTAATTTCGTTATCCAAGATATCATTATATGTAAACATTCATTGCCGAATTTGTATGGCCATCAACTATTTATTACTTTTTAACATATCTATGCGCACATTATGAGATCGTGTAACATATTTCAATACTCTGGAATGCTTATAGCTTAAAATGGTGCGAGATACTTGAGGTTTCGATTTAAATGCAAAAAATTCCATTGCGCTGCTGTAAAGTTACCTTTAAATCTGTGTATTTTGGCTGTAAGAAAATCTAGCTTTGTTTATAAGAAGAACGATATATATATATATATATATATATATATATATATATATATATATATATATATATATATATATATATATATATATATATATATATATATATATATATATATATATATATATATATATATATGTATACATATTGTTAAATTATTTTTCTTTGTATGAGGAATATTTAGCAAAAGAAAGTACTGATTTTTCCACGTTCAACGACGAGCCACCCCTGTGCAGCGTGCAGTGGTCATTTTCACGTCAATATAGGAGAATTCGCTTTAAAACAAAGAAACACATCACGAAGCACAGCGCCACTAGTACTTGTCTGGTAAAGGACTAAACTCAACACACGATCCACACCACAATAAAAAAAATGGCTCTTTCGTACAGATTGAAGCATTGGTATTCAAAAAGTAATCAGGCAAAGTGAACCAAGGAACACCTATTGGTTTGAGAGGTAAAAGATTTTGGTATGTAACTCGCAGCGCTTCTGCTTTTGAAATACTTTTTTATGAATTATTTGTTTTTAGTATGCATCTATCGAAATATTGGCTCAAGCCAGAGCTATTCTTCTTTACCGGTTCATATTGCTCTACTGAAAATTGAGATGTAGATTTTTTCATTCAACCATGCATTTGACATACCACAAACGTTACAAACTATTTATGGTAGGTGAATCGAGTTTCATCTCTTGCGATTCTTAACAAGTTTATTAATCTGCTGGCTTAGTTGAATGGACTTAAGTGCAAATACATTGAGAACAAAAAAGGAAACGGATAAAAACTTTGATTTATAATTTTTTGATGTAGTTTGCAGTAGACTGCTCCCAAATTAGAGTTCCACAAAGCATGACAAGTTGAAAGACTGTCTTAAATAATATCCATTTTGCTTGGCATATACAATTTGCGAGTGTTTTTTTTTTACAGATATAAGGATTTGACTACAGAGTCGCAATTTTTGATGGCGAATCAAATGTGGACTTTACAGGTAAGATTTTTCTGGAGGTACATTCGTAGAAACTTTATATCTTCGAAGGTTGAGCCAAAAATGTTAGCATTTAAATTAAAAAAGCTTACGCTCGCGAGTAAAGAAAAATGTTTCGGTTTTGGTAGAGTTTATTTTATTATTAGGTGTGTTTTTTTGCTTCGATACAGAACAGAATAGAACTATGCCGCAAAAACAACGATCTAGTTTAAAACAGCAGTGCATTCGCTAATACTGACATAGGTTGCTGTATTCACTGTGGTAGCACAAAACAGCTGAAAATAAAGGGAGAAAATATTGAGTGTAAACTACCACAATCGATAGAAAATAGAAAAAGAACTAACAGAAAATTACCTCTTTTAACTTTCTACACATTATGGGAGTTTTTTTTTTAATTTCTTAACTACCAAAACATTCAACATAACTTTGAAGAAGCGAAAGCCACATCACAGCAAAAAAGACAACTTCTTATGAGCTTTTCTTTTTTCTATCACCACATTCTATAGTTCAGCACGTGAACTACCAATGAGGAATAGAATTTCTGTACTAATGAATTTACTGGTACAGGAGTGTTGTTGTTTTCAATGCGTATACTCTGTTCTCTGCTGGATGGAGGAGCAAAAAACACGCCTATTATCTAAAGATGTTTTGACAGATGCCGGATATTAATTTGAAAGCATAAAGGCTGCTTCATCGGCAAACAGACTGATAATGCAGTTGTCTGGGGATGGAATATCGTAGAAGAATATATTAAATAATATGGGGCTTAGCACCGATCCTTGCGAAACACCAGCTGGAATTGAACATTTTTTTTACTCGGGTTCATTGATATAAACATAAAAGTATCGGGCACGCAGGAGATTTATAATAATTTAATTAAGGTGCAAAAGAAAATTAAGAATTAGTATTTTGTGAACTAAACCTTGATGTTAAATGCTTCTCTAAATGGAGAGTGCGCATTTAATTCGATATTCTTTTTAATTGTAATTTTAATCCTTCGAACTTGGTGAGTAGTGCTGTGAAATTCTTTGCAAATGCTTTGATGTCAGAACTGAGCGTTAAATGTGTGCATAACAGTGTTATTGGGATTATGAGAATCAAACTTTGGGCCCCAGATAATAAAATGCTATTGAACGTCGTAGTTTTTGACGTCACTCTTCCGTAGCGCAAAGAAATTCAGGTGTTTTAGTTCACCAGAGATGCGCGAAATTTTTCCCACTTTGCGTTGTGAAAAAGAATTTTTTTTAGAGGAGCTTTATCAACCGCCGCATTATTTTAGAGGAGCTTTGTCAACCTACAGTGAGCTGAAAGTTGGTCCGATCCGAAGAGAGCTGTTTGGGCGAATATAGGTGATAAGGGCTGAATGCAATTTGACAGTATCGTTTATACCAAGAATAATTTTCATTCCGATTTCGTTAAGAAAACTACGTGATTAAATAAATGCCGGGAGAAACCCCTGGTACTTTTGTACCGAAAGAAATTTGTGCGATTTTGAAATTTAATTCACAATTTTCAAATAAGCGTAACGTGAATACGTGCAAATTAGCACAGCGTAATTAGTAAGTCGAACGCACATTCAATGAAATACTGGTCCAGAAACATGACTTTACTGTATTTCTGATACAAAAAGTCTCCGAAAGTGGAAACTGTTGAAATACACACCCTGTATATTTGAAGCCCGTTTTGGCTTCAAACAGCACAGAAAACATTTCAAATGTTCAAAATGTTGGCCAAACTCTCCCAACGATTCGCTGTGGCCTGAGTGTCACGCGAAAAAAGTTTAAAATAATAATTAATTCGATGATCTACACTTCTTGGAGCATTGTCCAATGCTGCATTTAACAGTATATCACAGTTGACGAATCTTTAAAACTAAGGTTGCATGCAATAATTTTTGCTGCCAGTGTTTCCTAGTTATACTATTTTCACTAACCATTCAGTATTTTCGAATCACTAAACTTTTTCATTCATATATTACTAATTCAATGCTTCTCAGAACCTCTAAAACTATCCTCCATAAATTCCCTGTCCGTTTCTTGAAAAATTAACACGATTTCAGTAGATAAAACTTCAAATTATAGCATTTTCCAAACCATAACTCTTCCACTCATTTCTCCATTACAACGTATACATTCAATACGGAGAGCCCGAAAAGCATCATTACGAATATAAATTCCAGTTAAACCGTATACCATTATGCGTACTTTCTCAGTTGCAGGCCTTATGTAGGTACTGAAGATACATTTTATATGAGCATTCTTGACTTAACCATTTCGGGACCGACAAACTTGAACGGCTATAAAAACACTTCTCGAGGCGAAAGCACAACTGGACCGCGCCGCGGGTTGGTACGGGACAGTGTCGAAGAATTCCGAAACAGTGTGGTAGGGTTTTTAGTATTGCGTTCCACTATGGGTCGAAATTCGCTTTGGTCTTCATATTATATATCCTGGCAGCGATGCACAGCCGAAATATTTGCGATTTGACTACCGACCTACGGACAGTTTCCTGGGGCCTTCTGCCAGATCGGACCAAGAAGCCAGATGATGACCCAAATAACATTCTTTTGCTCGGCAGGCGTAATTCTGCCACTGCAAGTATCCGAACCTATTCTCGATGTCTGACCGCTACTGCTGGTATGGCTGACCGGTTAAGTTCAGGTCCCGACAGAGAAATGGATATTATGTGTTTTTGGCGTATCTGTACACGATATTATTACTGGCGCTCTCATAAATTTTTTATTACATATCCGTTGCCATAATATATCCATATCGAGCGTGTGTGCTGGATACGTGGTGTTTTCATCGGGATTCAATAGCTAGATATCGATGAAGTGTTTCCGAGGGTGCTAGAAGCGAAGAACGGAGGAAAGTTTTGTGGCTTGACAGCATGGAGCTATGAAGTAGCAAATCGATTCCAATAATTTACGCATTCAATGAAAAATGGTAAGTGGATTGTATATGGAAAAAGCTGTTACAACAATATTTCATGAAAGGAAATTGTCAATGGGCTTGGTTAATGAGAAGAAGGTTGTTTTCCGTAGTTCACAAGCACGCATTTTTTAAATACGTACTAATGATCAAAGGTATCAAGTGAATCATTGCCGACAAATTATTAGGTGGTTGAAAATTACCAATTTTTAAAGTGATGGACTGAAATCGACTATTTTTCAAAAGTCAACAATTGCAGTTTGCTTTTCAACTATTATATAATAATGAGAAAAATTATATTACACGATATAAGACCAAACACAATTGTTATAAACATAACTCTATCTCAACACGTAGAAAATTGAAATGGCTTCAAACTGTATCATTAAAAGTAGAACAAACGATGCATCCATTCTCATATACACCCAAACACATATTTCAAAAAATGCAATAAACTGCATACTTTTCAAAAACTGCACTCGAACGTTGAAAAAAATGGCAGATTTTCTCGCATACCTTCAGTTTTTGTAGTCGTAGTACAGCGAATAGTTAAAGCTCAATTACTGTCTACTATTGAAAATGAAACGAGTTTCGAAAACTCCGTGAAATGAAATCCAAGAATGTTTTTGAATAGAAACTGTGGAACTTGGAAAATGCGTTTATTAGCAACGAGAACGAGTGAAATACCGACGAGGAATTTTCAATTAAAGTGTTCGAAAAGTCGGGTTCGTTAAGTGCTTGAAATTTACAACTTATTGAGGTAATGAGTTTTGAAAAAGCTGCGACCGGAAAATCAAACAAAAAGGGTTTTGAGTCGACTCATACACATTTAGAATGATGGACGAACAAAATACTCAAAATAGAGAATGCCTATTAGTAAATTGCTTTGCTTGGCAACAGTTTACAAAATATATAACTTACGGAAAATAATAATTTAGTTTTTTTTAATTATATTTTCAGAAATTTGTCCGCTTCGAAAATCCATTAAATCATTTGTCGTGAAACAATGAAAATTACAAAAATAATTGCGTATCCTTATGCAGAATCTTTTTAATTTATAGATGCTGCGGGAAAATGAAAAATAAATGGGTAACACGCTTCGTTAAAGCATCTTCTTATTGATTCCTTGCAGCTTTAATTGTTCCGATGTTGAGGGATCAAAAAATCACCCGTCTTTAATATTAAATAAAATTTTGAAAATTTTGCGGTGAGTTAATTATCAGGGGTTTAAGGTATCCATATGTAAAAGATCTAAACGGTTTTAGTTAGGAGGTAAATGTAGAATCTACCACGGAAGAACATGAAAGCAGTGACGTGCGAAGCAATTTTGAATGGACTCAATCTGGTCAATATACACTTTTGGATTTGGCACCCAGGCAAGATTGGTGTATGCAATGACAGGTCTAACGAGACTTCAAAGAGAGTGTTATTCAATAAAACGACGTTCAAGTCCATGTTCCTACAAAGCCTACGGAAATTAAATGTCAATAGTGAATTTAGCAGAGCTTTTGAATCGAGTGTCTATAAAGCCTTTTGCTACTAGTGTCCACGCCTATGCCGAGTACTACGTGTGCTTAAGTGATACGATCAACTCTTCTTTCCCAAACCTCAAATTTATACTTTGCGGAGACAACCTTTTAAACATTCATTGATCTGCCTTTCCAGGGCTTTCTGAGTCTAAGTCACATCACTTTAGCTAGCTTCATCGCTTTTATGAATAATTATACACTTCTTGAGCTCAATTTTATTCGCAATCACTTGGATCGAATCTTGGATTTTGTGGTTTGATTTTATCATGTCTTTTTTTGTGTACACTCAGAAAAATTTCACCACTGAAAATTTAATAGAATCAAATTTAAATCAAAATTTGAAACACTTTTACATAAAAAACGAATCTTATTTGAATTCCACTTTATTATAAAAATTTTATTTTCATATCAAAATGTTTCATCATTGAATGAAAAATAAAACATTAAAACAAACAAGACACACTTTGATATAGCGTTATTGAAATGAGGTCAGATTGTTTGAATTAAAAAGAAACGTATATGACGCCAAATCAAAAATTTTCGAATATGATTTGCGCCACATACGTTTCTTTCTAATTCAAATAATCTGACCTCATTTCAATAACGCTGTATCAAAGTGTGTCTTGTTTGTTTTAATGTTTTATTTTTCATTCAAAAAATTTTTTTTATGGACTAAGTAATGGACAAAACGATCGAGTGGACAAATTATTTTCTGCTTTGATAAGCTATAGAGACGATATACGTTGTCTATATTGATTTATAGACAAGAAAGGAACCATGATCACGAATTAATAACCATTATAAACAAAACAACTTTCAAACAAGTTTACGTTCCTATTAATTTGAATAACACCTCCTGCTCAAAATCTAAGTCAGCTCGGCAGAGCGATCGGCTCACCTGATTTCGTTCGAAAGTTTCGGCGGTAATAGAATCCAGAAAAAATTTTCGTATTGAATTAACGAGCGTAAAAGTTAACTCAAAATAAACATTTCTTCTAGATTCTTTTACCGCCGAGATTGGTCAGCTTAACTCTCGCATTCGTGTGCTCGGTTACTCGGATTTATTCAAGACAAACGTGTATATTTTGAATTACAGTAAGGCTGCTTTCACATTATACGGTTTCACCGTACGGCAAAACACCGTACGGTATAAATCCGAATGAGCAACACGTTCACATTATACGGTTTATGTACGGTTTTTTTTTTGTCACAAGCTAAATATCACCGTACGTTTTTTGCCGTACGGTCGGAACCGTATAATGTGAAAGCAGCCTAAATTAATTGATTTAAATGCGAGATTGAGTTATTTTCCTCCCCTAAGCGAAGCACACCTTATCACTTTCCCTATTTTCTAGGATTTTCCGAAAAATTGGGAGCCTGGGTGCGCCACGAGTTGACCGAGAACAACAAAGAAAATCGCCTTCAAATTGCTTTTTAACATCTTGCCGCTACCGAGCAACAAGTGGCCAGCAACGTTTTTCGTACGAAAAATAGTAGATGAACAAATGGTGCTTAATCGTCGATATGAAACAAAGTAAAGAATGAGTTGTTTCAGAAGATACGCCGAAGCCTAGAGTGTAGCAAGACCTGCACTCAAATAAGACAATGATCTGAGTTTGGTGGGACTGGAATATTGCATTGGGAGATGCTCGAAAGATACAATACGGGCAACAAAGAACTTTACGTTGTCCAACTGCGCCGCGTAAATAAGGTAATTCGTCTGAAGAGAATCCACTGATAAAGCCAAACCGTTCTCCTTCGCCAAGCCCCATGTTGCACAATACGTCAAAGCCGCACACCCAGAGTTCGAATGGGAAGTTCCTGAGTATCTGCTATACTCTCTGAATCTGGCACCAACCGATTACCACTTATTCCGCTCAATATCGAACCAAATCAAAGACGTTACATTTAACAACAACGAGGACTTCAAAAATTGGGTCAACCACTTCTTCGACGCCAGGCCGGGCGGTGTTTGGCGGAACGGAATCAACAAATTGGTCCAGAGGTCGGAGCGGGTCTTAAACAGTATAGGCAATTGCTTTTGTTCACATAAAAATCTATTCCTCAACCCATTACAATCGTTCTAGAAGTGTTAACGAAGAGCTGTGTTTGCTATATTACATAAAATAGATGTACAGCTTATCCTGATTTGCAATGTCTGAAAAAGCTTTTAATTAGATTACATTATACTGCATGAGGTTTCTTAGTGCTCAGTTACTGATAATCTACAGTTTCAGATATTCTGACTTTGAATATTGTGCTTAAACGAATTCCGCAATCCAATTATCTTAAGAGGAGGAGATCCCCTTCTAATTTATAGCTCAAAGCTTTGTGACGGTATAACGTTCTTCCTCTTTCCGTTTAATTTTCTCGATAAGTAGCCTTTCAACCCGTTATTCTTAGAAAACTAGTTTTACATTATTGACGAGACATTTAAGTTTGATGTTTTCAGCTGCGAAATAATTGTCCCCAGTGACATTGTGCAAATCTTCATTTCTTTCTCTTTATTAACAGCATTTATGTCTTAGAAAATCCTACAATTCAATTTCTAACTTGACAAGGTGTATGTTGCCTGAAATCCGTTAGTAACAAAGCATCTTCAAAAGATAGCCCTGAAGCAACATGAAAGGTTGTTTCCATTCATGTTCGTACGTTTGCAAACAAAAGAAATTTGCCGTGTTTTTTTCATAGGAAAACTTCTTCATTTCCCAGTATAAAACAGGAAATTCCTTTTTACAACCAACTAGACAGTTTTCAGAGAACTTTCAGCGTTTAATTTATATTTACATATTTCGTAGGTTTGTGCAAACAATCCTTCATTATATGAGACAATTGACTGAGTAGCGAAGTGCCATCTACAAAGCCAGTCAACATATACTTACCTGCAGAAGACACACCAAACTGCCACCGGTGACAGTAGATAGCGTAAAAGACCAAATTAGGAAGCCTGCTAAACTGAAAACGAAGGCTTTAAGCTACTATTTTGCGTTCATATCTGAAAACTTTATGGAGAAGACAATAAACAGCAAAAAATGAGCGAAAATGTAGAATAAACAATAAAAAGCTTTCAACAATGCTCATTTAGGGAGAAAGTCCTGGAGGCCTGACGAAGGGAGCGATCGAGCGAAATGCGAAAATACAATGGAATCAGACGGAGCGGCGTTGAGTGCTAGACACGGCTATGTTTTTCAGCTTGTGCACAAAGTGAACGATGCATGACGCTGACGTGTAAATTGTGTATTTATATAGGCGGTGTGGGCTCCTTATTTCTACACTATTACTTTTCGACGCGTGAATTATTAAATGTGGTATCGAAATCAAGATTGTTCTGACAAATTGACCCTAACACAGTTGGGAACAGACTTATTTTGTCAGCAAAAATATGCTGAGTTCATTTGTCTTATTTTAAGTTCCATACTTTTAACAGATTATGATTGTATCTTTGATGTGTGATGTACTGAAACAGTTTTTCGTGTTTTCGACTGCAATATGATACTCAACGCGTACTTTCTAGCAGTTCGCTTGGGCCGGTTTTCGATAAATGTTTTTTTGCTTTAATTATTATTGATTGCAGTTATTTACCTGACTTACTCACGTAAACGTTATTGTATAAATATCCATTTAAGTTCACAAATTTTCAATTCAACACCCACGTTGGGCGCTGAAACAACGTAAGCGTCAAAGTCATTAAAAACTTGATAAGCTTTAGAGACGATATACGTTGTCCATGCTGATTTATAGACAAGAAGGAAACCGTGATCAAATTCAATTACTTTTACTCATTTTGTCCATTTTTTTTTTGTTTTTCATTTATTTTGGATAACTTGCATAACATCACATTGCTATCAATAAAAACTAGCCGTCCTTTTTAGCCCAACTTAGATTTTAGTTTAGCGTTTACTCGTATGAATCCTAATAAAGCGTATGAAATGTTTGCGTATTTGGAATTGGCTAAGAACGAATGCATTTTATTTGTTAGTAGTAATCTCGTACTTGATGTAATTGAAATAAATGATAAAATTAATGAAAAAGTTAGTTAAAATAATCGTTTAATTGATGCAATTAGCTATCTTTCAGCTACCTATTGAATTTTTCCGTAATTCTTTGCAAGACACAAGTTAGCATGATTTGAAATGCATTAAGGGGGCAGGTACACTTAGAATTTTGAGAAAATCGATTTTATTTTCTTTGCATTTTCTAAAAGTAGCAAATTTCAAGAGCATTCTCTGCAAATTTCTGTCGAATCGGACAATTCTTTTTGGAGATAAATAGCTTTGAATGAAGTCGTCTCTATT
Organism: Nemotelus nigrinus; assembly: GCA_947369275.1. Lineage (NCBI taxonomy): Eukaryota > Metazoa > Arthropoda > Insecta > Diptera > Stratiomyidae > Nemotelus > Nemotelus nigrinus. The sequence goes on from OX376372.1 coordinate 78,406,845, forward strand.
GCGTAAAGCGTTTTTCGCATGCTTTAAAAGCATTTTTCCCGAAACTATGTTTTCGAAGTCGGTGATCACTAGACTGCGGATGTTTATGCACTTACGTATTTTGTAAATAAGGGAGGTAAGAAATAGAAATGTAAATCAAATATTTGTTTCTTAATTGTTTTCTTGTAACATATTAAAAATGCATATTTTATGCAAAATATTATGCAAAATATATGCAAGATATGCAAAATATATGCAAAATATGCAAAACATATGCAAGATATGCAAAATATATGCAAGATATGCAAAATATATGCAATTTGAAAATTCTGCCAGATACTAAGCTATTTTATTATAATTTGCATTGCCGTATGTTTTAGATTCAGATTAAGAAATGTAAATTTGTGATGTTTGCCTGATAATACTATTTTGTAAGCAGAGAACGATCGTTCGACGTTACAAGAATTACTTGGAGCATATTTAAATTTGCTCAAATGGCATGCCTGGATCTCCTTTGGCTCTTCAAGGTTCTTCAAAATGCTGTTGACTTATATCGTAAAATCCTAGATTTCTTTTCAAAACTGCATCGACTTTTGCAGCAAATTTTTCTCCGAAAGTTTCGCGTATGTTTTCCATATTTTTAATGATATCGACCACATATCTTATATATTCTGTTGTAGATGATCCCACTGTTTCCAGTTTCTTCATACTGATTGGCAAAGTACCAAAATGTGCTTCGATAAATGCCAAATCTTGAGGAAGTTGCCTACTTTGCAATTTTTCATTTTTCCTGTCCTGTTTTATTTGACATTACATCCTTTAATCGAAATATTCAACTACCTGTTTTGAGCACAGGGATATACAAAAATACTTATTTAATGAAGTCAAATTTTTATTAATAATAAATACCCTCCAAATGCGTTGCATAGGACAGCGCGGCCTCTATCCATGTTCCCCATCTTGTTAAGATGGGTTCTGGTGGTAATGGAGCATTTACCAATGGTACTCGGTAACGTTCTACACGAAACGGAGCTTTCAAAAACACTTTTTTGACAGATGATATCAATTTATCAACTATAGGAAAGTGAAGACTCACTTCTTCTGCTACGCTTTGCAATCCGTGAGCTTAGCAAGTTAGATGCAACATATTCGAGTAAAAATTTTCAAGTTGCTACCAGCTTTCAACATGTATGCTGCTACATCTGTTACAAGTAGTAACACTTTTTCTTCACCATCCTTTCGCCGTAAGACCCGCATCGCCAAATTCACAAATCGAGAAATAGTAGCATGATTTGATTGCTCGAGTTGTCCAGAAGCAAGTAAGTAAGAGTTTTGCTATTTCATTCTCACACAGTTTCCCAACTTTTAAATTCGCTACATTACGACCGATTTTATCTGTAGTCTTGTCATTTCGAATCTCCTGAATTGCAAAATTATTGCAATCTTGCAAAGAATTTTTCCTAACGTCGATTCATGTGGAATATTCTGCTTTGATTATTTTTGAAGAAACCTTCTCTACACTTCATTATCAAGGCTTCTCCAGGGAATATTAACAGCGACCATTGCTCGACACCTGTCACTATAACATGAATTCTTCTTGAATGGATTTATTTCATCTTCTGGATTTATATTTGTAGCGTTCGTAGCATCATCTTTGTCTTCAACATTATTTTTGTGCCCAACCGTATCTAAATGTGGTCAATTGTGATTTTCTTTTACATCGAACTAATTGTAAGTAACGAAATACACAGTACGTTAAATAAGTATTTTACCTAATACGTAATTATAATTAACTGAAAGTCAGTATTAAAAATATATCCGCCTCTTTATTACAAGCTTGACAATAAACAGTTTGTCCATCACGATCCCCTGTGAAATATTTTTTCTTCAGTTGGTCAAGCCCAATTTTCACTCTTGCACTTCTCGATTTGGTTGTTTTCGGCATTGTCTTGACTTTGAATTAATAATGATTACTTCACTAACTATTTTATACACGGTTATGCAACAACTTGTAAATAATTTGAGAGAACTAAAAATCTACACTGATCGTGAAATCCAATTCGCTTGAAAGTAACCGTGCAATCGAGTTGCTATGGAACTTTTGATAAGTGAATAAATACAGAAATTTGTCTTGTCCCGGCAAACAGCACCGCCAGTTTCGTTTAACTGGCTTTAAGATGGCTCTAAAGCAATACATATAATGCAGGGGAACACAGAGTTTGTGCATATGTAATTTATGCAAAATATATGCATAATATATGCAAAATATGCAAAATATATGCAAAATATGCAAAATATATGCAAAATATCTGCAAAATATGCAAAATATGCAAAACGTATGCAATATGCAAAATGTATGCAATATGCAAAATAAATAATCCATTTTTAGAATCTCCTAATGACAAAACAAATTCCTATTTCAGTCCCACTACTCTGGCTTTCTTTATTAAAAATATGCAAATGCATAAACATCCGCAGTCTAGTGATCACTGTAACTTGAAAACGGCTTTATCGATCAGCATGAAATTTTCCTCACTTATTTGATATGTAATTATCCTCCGGATGAACGAAGGATTTTTTGATTGGAAGAAATAGTTTTTTTCAATAGCCGAAAATGTGAGTGAAATATTGGTCGAAAATACAATTTTGAATTTCAACAACCGCCATTTTTAGAAAAATCAAAATCTGCCAAAGTCCTTCGTTCATCCGGAGCACTATGTCATTAACTAGTAATCCCTATTTTTTTTTTCATTTCGGATGATCCAGTGACAAGCTACAGTGATCACGGCAAACCAATTTTTTATTTTGGACCCCTCGAAAATTTACTCTATTTCGACTAATTTTCAACCTTGTACCTTAAAAAATTACAATAGCTTCTACAAATATATTTCTTTCAAGTAAAAAAACATTTGTTATTAATCACTTTGATGTGTGTCTAAAAAAAATCCTGAAATAGAGCTTTTTTTTGGCGTCCCAAGTGTACCTGACTCCTTAAGAATATTTCGATATGGACTTTAGTGTTGTAATCAAAAGCACATGTTTACATCTATTTCCGAAAATCTATGTGATGCGTAGACATAAAAGTTGAAAAATTTGTGATTATACAATTCATTTTCGATGCTATAGAAAAGCGGGCTCGTTAATTTACCAAAAATTGTGCGACATATTTAGGTATAAAGGTGTTGAAATTAAAACCCAGTGCATTTGCTGTACACTAACCGTTTTCTATAGTAAAAAGTAGTGAACTATTTTACAAACATTTTCGTCTTCGCCCATCCTCTGAACAACAGCTTGCCATTGCAAAATTAATATCCTCAAACAGTAAAATTGAATACTTGACTGTAATGATAAAACTTTCTTCCTCGTCTGCTTTTTCTAAGACAAGAGTAAATTTCTCACAAAACATTCGTCTCGCTCGCTTTACACTCAAATTGCCATCGCGTTGATTTGTGGATCAAGATTAGATAAATAACAACCCGACCATTGAATCTATCAGATGGTAGATAAGGTCTCAGTACTTTGGCTGGCTGTTTTCGGTTCTGCCTGGCAACGGAAACCAAGTTTATGGCCGCTAAATGATTCCCATCGCAATTAAAATTTATGAGCGGCGAACAATTTCCATGGTCGTGTCTCTGATTCTTCTTCTACTTCTTCTTTGTGCAGAGTTGTAAATTGTTTTCCCGATATTTTCCTATCGCCGCCAGTGCAAATCACCATGCCGTGTAAAAGTATCAATCGTAAATGTTTGGATCGCGTTTATCGATGATGGCAATCGATGTTCGATGTGACAGTAAACCATTAGCAAGTGTTAGAATCGTACAAGGATGTAAATTGTTGTAGCATGTAATAAGGTCCCGGACATGTTTTTTGATGGCATCGTTGTTGCAATGAAATTTTATGTGATTAAGAGTCGCTTGATGCTACATAATAAAAGTTGATATGAAATTATCTCTACTGTTAAAATGATTAAGTGCTTTTGTTTTATCGAGGGCTGTATTTTTTGTTTATTATTGTACGTGATTGTGGAAGAAGAAGAGTAAAAATGGAATAAATCGATGATTTTCAGGTGTTATAATTAGGCTTCGTTTTTGAGTTGGAATTGATTGTATGATTGGTGAGCCTAGTTTTATATGAATGCCTAGCTTTCGGCTCAAGAGAAGCGGATGTAGAATTTATCTAGGCTGGTACGTTGAAATCGTGCTGTTTGAGATAAAAAAAACAGGCATTATAATGGAACCATGCATGATTTGCGTAACTTAGTTACTCAGCTAACGATCGGAAGTGCTTGCATAAGAAAAAATTTAAATTAAAGAAATCATTTTACTACCCTAGAAGACTGGTGAGAATTAATGCTGAGGAGCGTCACAAAGTTTTTGCGAGCGTCGGGTATCACAAACTATTTGAATAATTTATTTATTAGATCTGATGGAAGTCTGCTAATAGCTTGGTCGTTTTGGCTGCGGAAAACCATTTATTCCAAACAAAGTTTTGGGTGATATGATCGAGTTTTGGGGATTCAGCTTCTATCGGAAAAATGTTCAAGCCGTTAGTGGAACAACACATGCCAATGGCTGAAAAGCTAATGAGTTACGCAGTCGCCAGTGTGAGGATTTGTGTGTCGGATAGAAAGAGCCCACCTATCTTCATGCTTTTACCAAAACAAGGAGGTTATTGTAAGCCAACTTGTATTTTAGATATAAATTCTTCATCTTTATAATTTTTTATACTCATGGGATCCAAAAATCCAGAAAAATAAGTAATAAGAGTACTCCAAACTTAAAAGATTCAGGAGTTTCAAGCAATGAAGCTTCGGTTTTGCAAGTGGATTAGCTAACAAGTTATGGCGCCAATCAAGGCCCGGGTGTCATGGTACGCCTTAAAACCGGACAAAAATAACCGAAGGCTAGAAGAAAACTAAAAACGACAGAAGCAAAACATATTTTTACACCAAAAAACAAACGACTGAGAAAATAGGGGCCATGTGTCCCTGTTCAAACTTCATGTAGTAAGAGGAAACTGGAAGAAAAAAATATGAAAGAGGCTCCTGCCTCTGACGGCAGACCCTAACACCAAGGATAGAAGCACTTGACATTACTTCAAAAGAGCTATCGATGGTGGCTCTGAAACTGAAGAGCATAAGCGGTACAGCCTGACAGCAAATGAGGTTACTCATGAAAAGCGGCATGTCCGAATAAAAGAACAGCGAAAACAGCACCAGGAACTAACAGAAAAAGGTCCAAACCCAAGAGTAATATTCCAACGGATAGGGTGCCGAAGAAGATAAATGACACGAATGCAGCACAAAGCCTCGTGTTGAGTTTTACAATCATAGCGGACTCACGGATCAGCAGCCAATTATTCAAGTATAAAGTTGCAAGTGATACGCTTATCCATTAGCAGCATACAGTGACCTAGACAAAAGCTTGCACGAAAAGGATTTTGGCTTTCTGAATGGCGCATAGATTTGATTGAATCCAAATCGTTATATTTTCAGAAAGTTTATTCATTACAGGTAAAGAGCACAAATACTTTTGTTTGCTTTCCAGTTTGGAGTTTGTAAGTTAGTTTCTTATCAAGAGTTACGCTTAAATAAGTGATCGAACCCATCTAAGGAATGTTTTCTAATATTTCAACTAGGATGTGACAACCTGGGACTTTTCAATAAAATAAGACTGCTTAGAATTTCGTGGGATTGACTTCAGTTTTCCAGCGCTGGTAATACTGATACAATAGGTTAAGTAAGCTTTCAATATTTTCTGTGATTATTTGGTGGTCATTCGAGCTGCTATAAATTTCGGTGTCATCAGCGAATATAACTAGCTCGCAGTGTGCAGACTTAGAAATGTCTGATAGATAGATGTTAAATAATGTCGGATTAATACGAAGTATTAATTTCCACGATGAACGAGCAGTTAAATAAAATTGACGCGATTATAATAGATTGTTATTGTTTTAGTTTAATTTATTTAATTATAAATAAGTTTTGTATTTTACAGAAATTTTTATAATAAAAGTGCACTTTTAGTGCTTTGCTATTCCTTTCAAAAACATTCCGAGGAGAACGAGAAACTGTTTCTCAAAGCTTACGAAATAGAAAATCGTTGTAAGCGAGTTACAAAAACAAAAAAATTTTTATTTATTTTCTAGTCATTTAAAAAATGTTCAGATCAAACTGTAATCTCAAAGATCTGGTATCTTTTTGAAATTTTTAGGCTTGTAAGAGTTCTATTTAAATGACATATTTGCACAGATAGTTACTTAGAATGAAAATTCACATGAAAGCAAATATTATATATTGAACGATTAGGTTAATTTAAATTTTTTCTATTTTTTTTTTGGTTTCTCGTGACAATATAATAAGTTTGAATGATATTCATTTCACAGCTATTATATTTTTTGACAAAGAAACTAATAATATTCGTGGCAATCAAATTCCGTTTATTTTCAACAAATTTCCTCGCCTTTTCTATACAAATCCACCCACAGTAGATTAAAAAGCTATAGTGCATTAGAACCGCTAGAAAACTGATTTTCCAAGAAATTGTCCTTGAGTGACCGAAAAGTGTGGAAAGAAGTAATACGCTTTTTGCAGTATCGTATCAACCATTTGTACACAAAGCAACAAAAACCATTTCCCGACAGCATCTAATGTAACACAAATGATTCAAATGCTCAGTGCTGGCAACACTTTTCCAACGAAGCAGCATTAAGTCTTCCATAACAAGCTAATGTCACAATCAACCTATTCTTTGAATTTAGTTTTCATCCGTTTGAGGCTTGCATGCGAAATATTTTCAAAGCTCGGAAAGTTTGAGGCTTGCATGCGAAATATTTTCAAAGCTCGGAAAATTTAAACATTGGTTCCTTATTTTTATTCCAAACGCTTTTTTATGTAATGGAAGCTCTGCTGGTGCAGTATTAATGAAAATGACTGGTGCTGGCAACCCTGTATTAGCAGCATAACCAAAAATATACCAAACCTGCTTCACGTTAAGCTTGACCCACCCTGTGAATTTCGTTTCGATTGAATGACTGCGTTGGAAGTTATAAGGGTCAAAATAATTTTAGGATTACCAACCGCAATTTTTTTCAAATTTTCGAAGCCTCAATATTTGTTATTAGTGTTCATTGGAGGATCTTTCCTGCTCGCAAATTTCATGACAAAATAGCTTAGTAAATAAATGCCAGAAAACTACAAAAACTACCATAGCTAGCAGCCTTTTCATGATTTTCCTACAGAATTCATACGAAATTTGGCTTACAATGAAGTCCATTTACTACATGAATTTCATTTTGATTTTATGACTGCAACGGAAGTTATACGGAAAAAAGCTTAATTTTGCTGAACTTTAAAAGATTTAAGTCACAAAAACTCCCATAGCTGGCAGCTCTATCATAATTTTCAATTTAATTTCTACCAAATGAGGCTTTGAGTAAGGTTCAAGTATTGTGTGACTTTCGATAAAATTTGTTGGCTGAATCGGACGCTATGAGCCAAAGAGCAGTTTTTTTTCGCAGTGAATTTTCAAGAGGATACCATTGCCACAGGGTGCCCTCACTTTAAAATCACTTCTTTCAGACCTGATCCTAGTTAAAACCAACATGTCCTGTAAGTTTCATAATGATCGGATAATCCGGTCGTCAGTTCTCGTGAACAGAAATTTTGAGTGCTGAAAATAGAAGCAATTTGATGACGGGTTGTGCAACTTGGAATGAAATGGAATGGTTGTGCTTGTGAAACTCGAAATTTTTAAAATTTAAAACTGACTTGGTGGACAAAGGTAGAACTTTATTGATCATTTGAATTTTTTGTCAAAAAGGAAAAGTTTTTAGGAGAGCCGATGATTTGAAGGATTTTTTTTTCATGTACCTGATGTAGCTAGACAGTAGCCCGCACAGTCGTGGTTTACCTCGGCGCATATGCGTACGTACGTACGCAGACTCATCACTAGTTGGACTTATAGTCTCCTGTCAAGTTAATACATTTAGTCGATCTTTTTTCCAAACCCAGGATACCCTTAGAAAAAAATTCTTTATCTTCACTCTCCCAAAATGCCTCAAGAGCGGCCATCACTTCGCTATCATCTTCAAATTTCTTACCCCGAAAGTGTTCTTCGAGCCGAGGAAAGATGTTAAAGTCCCTGGATGATGCAAAAAAAGTTTTCCGAGGAAAGATGTAAAAATTCGAAACCTGTTTTTAAAATTGAAGCCATCGTAACTGCAGCCTTGCGAACTGGTACGTTGTCCTGATGAAACAGAACTCCGTCTCGCAGTTTGCCGCATATTTTTTCTTCAATAGCCTCCTGCAATCTTCTTCATCACTGCCATTTGAGATCCATGTGACCTCAGCTACTTGTCTGATGGTCACTCTTCGATCTACCAACATGAAATCTTTGATTTTTCACAATGTCTTCAGTGAGGGACGTGATTGGACGTCCTTCGCGGTGTTCGTCTTCATTGGATGTTCTTCCCAGTTTAAACTCTTTGGCTCAGCGTGCAACGGTGGAATATGCCGCCGTGTATGTCTCTGGTAGACAATTTTTTCAAAACAGAGGTACTTAATGACAACTCTAATTTCGTTTTTCTCCATTTTGATGTTCTCTCTTCGACTGTTCGTATCCAAATGAATGAACCTCCCTGGAATCGTGGCCTATTTATATATTTTTTTATGCTGACTTAGTGACTATACTATATGTGGTAGTAAACAATTTTTTTTTTACTTTTATGCAAACTGGAAGTAACCGATTATCATTACTTATTGATCAACCCTCGTTTATATATATATATATATATATATATATATATATATATATATATATATATATATATATATATATATATATATATATATATATATATATATATATATATATATATATATTGTATATAAAGATATATGAATTTTTGGCGAAACGAGTTTAAGAGATTTTCTTTGAAAATCAGTAAAAATTGACATTCTTTGAATATCATTTCATTATTTTAGTTTTAAAAAAAGCCAAAGTTCGCATCTTGTTTGCATAGAGGTTGCAATTAAATGTTTGCATAGAGGTTGCCGTTTATTTTCATCAAATTTCCCCGCGTTTACTGTATATATATCCACCTACAATAGACTAATAAAATTGTCTTTTGGATACAATGCGCTGAAATTGATTCATCATTGGCAAATCTGATGACTTTCTCGTGGCAATAAACACTGAATATTAGAAGTGATCCGAATATATCTGGTTTTTATATTTTTCTAGCGGCTTTGGTTTTTTCGGAAACAAAGTTGTTTGCCTCGATTAGATGATCGATTAGCTGATTAAAACGCAAGGTTGTGAGACATTAACCTGAAGTATGAAATTAGAGATTAGTTATTTATTTAGTCGAACAGGAAAGGCTTTGCAAAAGCAAATTAGAACAAAATGATTTTTTTTATTAATTATACTCTTTTTATGACTGCATTGCAAGTGAGTTAGGATAATAACTTGAGTGTTTTTCAATTTATTTGAAAGATTATGTTATTCTAGAATTACGATAAGAAACCTGAAACATTTGAAACGAAGTCGAGTGTCATGAGCAACATTAAATTATCGATAGCTCCGATTTGTGTTGTCTACTCTGAAGAGTAGACAACACAAGGATATTGACAAGTAGACAAGAAAGTGGAAGGATATTATGGATGATTATTGAAATTAATGCCATACTATATTTTGCAAATCATAATTCTATCGGATTGGTTCAGTGAAATTTCAATCGAGTGTTCTATTTTCTTTATTAATGTTTGCTCTATTTCCAAGATGAAAATTATGTCACACGCACAACGCAAGTAATTACATTCAGCTACTGATTAATTTTTCAAAACTTGAACATAATTATCACGCTTCAAAGCACTTTCTCACAACTAGCCATGTCATGAAATGAATCCTTACTTCGCGCTTATTCCCTAGTATTACCCTATTCAAACTATTGCTTGGAACTTTCTTTAAGTCAGCAGCATGGACAATTAGAAATCTTCTCGAACAAAAAAGATGACATCGTTGTAGAACAATAAACAAGTCCTTAATGGGCTTAGGTCAAGAACAGTAACAACTATTTATAATCGGCATCTCTTTCTTCTTCATTCACTTTCGTCTTCCACTTTAAAGCAACGGAACTACATAAAACTATCAAGTTCGACGAAAGAAAAGTTCAAGCGAAAAATCACGAAAATCCTTAGCACCAGCGGCAGCATGGTGAAATCATAAAAAGGGACTAGTGTTAACATCGTACTGAAACTTTTTCTTCCGCACGAACAACTATTATCGACGGAAAATCCAATTCGCTTGGTGGTTGTGGATAATGTGTGGTCACAGCGGAAAGAATTCAATGATGGCGAAGAATTTAATAATATTAGCTGGCTGGTCAGTGTATGGTGAGCAACGAAAATCATTTGGTTGAACACAATTAATTAACAGCAATGGAGCACGGATGTATGAAGCTAGAACATTTGTAAACTATAAATGGAAACCACAAAGCAATAATAAGACCAGTCGAGGTCGAGTTAAAAGTTTTCGTTTTAACAGTTGAACCAGCAATTGTAATTTTAACTATAGGGGTTTGGAGTTAAGACTTTAAAATTTAGCAGTTAATTGTAAAATTACACAGGAGAACATGAAACGAAATTATCGAGAAACTACCGTAATTAGAACTGAAATATTTGATTTGAATTGATATGTTAGCGCAATCATAAGTTAATCGACCAATCAGAAGAAAAAGAAAATCTAGCTCATTCGGGTTGTCGAAAACTAACTAACTCTTAAAACCAACAAACTAAAGTACTTACCAGCTGCTTCTGTAAACTGGCCGCATCACCACGAACCGGGCCCAAGCCAAGCGATGATAATTCTGTGTTCTTTCGTATCACCCACTCGGTTAGTTCTCGCAAGGATAGTAGCAATGCATTCCAGTGTTCGGCATTAGATTCCAATCGATTTCTGCAAGGAAAAGAAAAACGTACAGAATCCAAAAAAAACTAGAGATATGGAAAAGTTGATATTGTGGTTAAGAGTACTGGTCGAGCTGTGGTCGACAAGTGCAAGTGAATTTTCAGGAGTTGTGTGTAGACAATGAGAGTTTAAATTCAATTGTGGTTAACACGGTTTTTTAAAGCTCTTTGCGATAGATGATGGCTTGAAGTGCTGACATGTGCTATAAACTAAATTGTTGAGAATGAATTTTCCTAGTTTGTTGAAGTGAATAAAAATGGGGAATTGTCAATTTGCCATTTGAAAAGGACAAATTCAGGCTGCAAAAATATTTTTAATATATTTTTGGAACAGAAACTTGCGTGAAGTTGACAAACGAATACATACAAGACCCCGCTTTCTTTTCACAATGAAAGTTGAAAAACTTAGCAAATAACTATTTTCCTAAGATTCTTTATTCTTAATTTTGTTGTACACAAATAAAAGGATTTCAACAGAATTGAAAATTATTTAAAATGATAAAGTTTAGTACGATCAAATTGTCTGCAGCTTCAAATCACTAAGCCGCAGACTGAATACAAAAATTTTGCAAATGTTCAGTTGGTTGAATGTTATTGATGCATATGGAATGAAATCTCAAATGCAAAAGAAAAACATTTCTCGTAAATTGAAAAGCATCTGCGCCTCTCTTTAATATTAAGGTTATGTAATATGCAATTAAGGAACTTGCTGCCAAAGAATCGCAGGTGTTTTCCCATATAATCAAGTATTATTAATAAAAAAATTTTCCTAAAGTTTTTTAAATGTTTCGGTATATTGCGTAAAACTTCAATATCAAAGCACTTTATAAGCTATTTTTCTCCAAAAACGTTTTCTTATCGCGAAAAACAGATCAACAAACAATTTTTGTAGCTAGGTACTAGTGCGCCCAGTGTGGGCTGCTTATCCTATCACATTCTATTTTCGCAACCACTTCGAGAATCCGTTTGCTATAACCTGGATAAAACATTCTGCACACTGCACATGAAATAACACAAACGGATTTGTAACATTGAATTCGCAAGAAACATATCTATGCGAGCAGGAAAGAAAATTCTTTGAGAAATAGAAATTTTCTTCGTTGCCATTGAATTACGTTCCTTTACTTGTGGTTACTGGTGAAGAACTTTCTTTTGTTGCTATTTTTCGATTTTTTTCCTGTCTTTTTATGTATTTGTGCAGGTTCGCTATTGTTCTTATGTTTCTGAGCACAAAAATTTCCTATTTTGATCCTTAAAGTCCTTTTCAAACGAACCAAGGAATTATATTGAAAAAATATTGTATGATAGTTTTTCGTGATATTTCAGTAAAGCGGATAAAAATGTTGGCATTTTTATTGCTTTAGAATAAAGTTTTTGCAGGGATTATGTTGCAGTCTAACGAGTAGAAATAAACGCACTCCGATGAATGAAAGCTGTATTCAATTTATGAAAATTGTGATTTTATATATATTTATATTATATGGGTGCCATGCATATTACTTTAAACTGATAATTGTCAATATGAGAGGATAGAAAATAAATAGAAATTCGTTTAGCGTCAACGTTTCCGTTCGTTGCTTTTAGGAAATAAATTCGAATATTTCAATCCAGATAATGAAAATATGATGCGAAAACATAGTTATTTGCAGGTTTTCGACTCTAAACAGGCATAAAAAAACATGAATTGCGCAAATTATCATTACAAGAATTAAAATAACTGCAAATTGTCATTGCAAGTATGTTAAATAACTCTTAAGTTAATAAATCGATGCACAGTTTAATGAATAAAAATTTTCCAATTATTATTTAAAAAAAGTAAAGTCACCAGTAGCTAGCATTTAAGAGTGCCCAAAACGTGCATAATTTTGTTTCTATACAGTTGACAGTCAGACTGTGTCTGGAAATTTACTCGTACTGGGCTCGCTCGGCACAGCTGAGGCTCGGATTTTGCTGGTTTCAATTTCATATATGATTGCAATGTGGCACCTTTGTTGCAGTGGATAATAAGGTTAGATTAGGGTTTAGAAGAGGATTGTGACAGCAGTTTGTTGAAGCAGTTTGCATTAGGTCGCCAATTTGGGCCCTTATGCCATCCTCTGCTGACTGGTTAGAGCTGCAAAATGACCACTCCACTAAACTGAATCAGATACTAGCCACCTCTTCTAGCTCTTGAAACTTATAACAACATAAAATACGGAGGCGTTTATTATTTAGGGCCGGACTATCGCAGAGTGTGATCGATGTGTTCTCTTCGATGCCACAGTTCTTGTCAGTCTATATTCTATTTGCATGAGATGGCAGTAAGGCATTGCCCTGTGAGTTAGCCAGCGGTTGCGCTCAAACAGTTTCTGCAAAGCTAGAGCAGTTTTCTGCTTATGCTTGAATCGGGTGACGACAAAAATGTCCAGGTCACCCTGCAGTCCGTACTGTTTTCCCATTCGGACTTTAGTTTAGCCCATATGGCCGCATCTAGTTTGCTTGCAGCATAAACAAAGGACTGTGGTACAGTAATAGAGGGGTTATTTCCAGCTACTGAACCTGTTTTTGCCAGTTCATCAGCTTTTTCGTTGCCGGTGACATCACTATGTTTTGGCAGTTACATAATCTGTGTAGCAGTATGCTTTACCTTTTCATTGAGAGCCACTTTGCACGTAGCAACAGTTCCCGAAGAACATCTGTAAGACGCAAGAGTGAGAATGGCTGCCTTTCTGTCGGCTCACATCGACGTTAGTTTGGTTGACATTTCGCTAATGGATTGAACTGGCATGTGTGTAGCATATACTTCAGAATGAAAGACAGTAATATGGTCTGATAGTCTATACCATAGATCAATAAACGCCCGAGCCAAATACTGTGTCCGTTTTTGACCCGTACGTGTAAATCCAGGAGCTACCTTTGGCGGCAAATCTCTTCTTCCTCCAGTCCTTTTTTGTTCGTATCGTCACCAAGAAATTAGTGCCAAGGAATACTATTTTGCTCATATGGTCCGTGTCTTCAGCGACGACCCATACCTCCTCCCGCATTCTGTAAAAATACTGTTGTGGCTCCATTGATTTGAACCAAAACATATGTTTAATTTGTAGCGCATATTGCCGCTAAACATGCGCTTCTAAAGATGAACCGATCCAGGGGCATTGACCCCAGAATAATTTTGGTTCTTTAATCACCCGTGATACTTTTGCAATCTTTGCAGTCCTGTTAGTTCCTAGAAGTTGGTGTTTACTCTCCGCTGCTTGCCACCACAAGATCGCTTGATACACCCTAATCGGCCTCATTAAACATAAGAATATATAGCAAGCCGCTCGCAGTTTAAGATCCCAATTATTGCAGTATACAGATTGGACACAAAATGTACTGCGCCAGCAATACCTGTTTGGTACTACGTATACATTAGCCCCACATATTATCAACAAGTTTCAATGTTATTCCTTTGAGAGTAAGGGGAGCAATATCGGGTACCCTATATATTTTGTGAAGAGTGCAACTTCAGTTTTGTTGTGTTTTTCTGGCCCAGATTTGGATATGGTCCAGCACCGATTTTAGAGGGTCTCACAAAGCATTACAATGTCTTTAACATACGCGACCACATCAAAAACACTGGCCTTTATATTCTCTAGTATTTGGTTGATTGTCAAGATCCAGCTATGATCCGTCCTTATGGGAAAACCACCCTACTATTCTCTCGGCTTTGGCCCCCATAAAGGTGGCCTGAATTTCCCCTTTTTTGAGCAAGTCAGATACCCAAATTCTAAAGTTTCACCAACTTCCAATCGAATCAAGACATTAGTGATACTCGCGACATTGTTGAAAGACCCTTTATTTATGCGCCCCGCGAAAATAACGTACTAAATCCAGCTCATGGATGCGCTGTTTAATTATGTAGGCCTTCCGTTGAATAGAAGAGGCTAGATGTAAGACCTGGATTAAGATTTAGGTCTGATTAGGGTAAGTTAATTATAATTATGTATAAGTTAGGACTTAACTGTAGCTTAAGGCAGCTTTTAAGTTTAATATTGCCCATTTAGTCCCCGTACTTGTACAGACTGGTTAGTATTATTATGTGTAAGATAAAAAATGTCATTAAAAATAAAAATATATAAAAAAAACGATAAGAGCCAGCAGGTAAAAATAGTATAGCCGCTAGATTTTAAGTTTTTAATGCTAACTAAACTTTAAGCTAGGTTTAGAATATACAGTTAAAATGAAATAAAAAAATCTTTATAATTCAATTCAACTGAAAGCCCCTTCGATGGCTTAGAAAGTTGCAAATGTGAATTTCTTTTGCTGTAAGCATATCGAATATATTTTGTAATGCCAGTTCTACTAACCTGCCCGCCAGATACTCATGTTGATTAAGGCAGAGCCTCGTGACATCAATCAAGCTCTTAAATTTACCAGCATGTCTCTTGCTTTGACCAGAAACAAAGTTTAGTTAATTGGTCTAATGACCTTGACATTCTTGTGTTATAAACTGTCCGGTGTCGGAATAAACCCCACTTTCTTTTGTCTATTGCTCGGGAACAGCGCCGAGGTGGAGGCATTCAATAAAATATGTTCCAGAATGAGGATAATGGTCCTTTCTGCTCTTGGAACAGGATAAGCGATAGGTCACTTGTTCCTGTGACTTGGTAAGGCCGGTATGTGCCTACAGGTAACTTAATTTTCACCCCATTTTTTACTTTCTAGATCAGTCGGTAGATAGTTCGCATTTAGTCGTTTCGCGGAGCTGTGTTAGCTGTTTCTGGGAAGTGAGTTTCCAGTAGGATGTCCAGAAACTCGTCCGGGTCCTCCAATCTCCGTTTCCCCTACGTAAAGATGTTGGTGGGTCAGGAGTTACGTTTGGGACCTTCCTGATTCTAGCAGCTTCTGTACTTCCTTCAATGCTCTCAGAGAATCCTCTCCATGAGTTGAGTTTGGCCAGCGGGATTTTTTTTTTGAGGAGCGACTCTAGCTTATATCGGTCCCAATCTTTAGCATTTCCGAACCACCTTGCGTTGTTACCTAGCCTCCGTAAGTTTGCCATTCCAACATAGGGTAGCGTTTTTCCTTAAGAGATTTTCCGGACACACGACTCTGAAATCCGGTACTAAGATTTATGTCGAACGGTTCACCTGCTCGTTAACTTTTTCTGGGCTAGTTCAATTCAAGTTGTCTTGTGCCGTCAGGTGTATCTTTATTTTTGTGGAATAAACTTTTGATTGTGGCGTTCTCAAGTTTCTAAATTTGTTAGGTAAGATTTCAGAGCTACCGATATTTTGACGTAACAATTGATAGTCAGAGAGCGACGATAGTAAACCTTCCATTACACTTGGACTTGAGAGGGTCATATCAATTACCTCAGCCCTGTTCCTGGCCATGAATGTAGGTTTGTTACCTATATTGAGACTACTGAGGTTGGTTGTGATTAAAAATTCCAGTAAATACCTGCCGCTGTTTTTTATGATGATGCTTTTCGATATCTCGTGGTGGGAATTTGCGTCACAGCCAAATATACTGCCCGATGTCATACACGATTCTACCACTCTTCTCAATCCATGTGTAATGGAATCCGTGTCATATGGTAGATAGACCATTGCATGTCGCTGCATGCCACCGTCCACGATCCTCTTCTCCCAACAATTAGTGGTCATATCTCCATCACAAAGCGGAATTCAAAAAGATTTCTGGCGACAACAAAAGTCCTTATTTTGTTCCTTTTCTCCCATTCCTTTTCTTTTCAAAAATAAGAGCAAAGCTATGTTAACTGGATGCAGGATTTTCAGGCTCAGCTCAGTCAACGGGGCAAAAACCTCTAAGAATGAAAAGCCAATGAGATCGAGGACTTAGGTTCTGGTGAGAGTGGAACTTCTGATGGAATGCCATACCTACTCCCAGCATGTGAAGTATTCGGGTGGTAGTTGTTGCAACATCAGCGAAGACGAACTCTTTGATTCTATAACTTTTTGCTCCCTCATTGGCCACCGCTAACAGAAGTGTGGTTATTGATATTTCATAATGGTCACCTAAAGTAGTTGGATAAATAACTAGATAGTGGGTATCGGATGAGGTCTCACTCTTTGATTTCGGCTACTTAGTGTTTCCGCTACTGATTCAGTACCCTTGGTATAGAGGGAAAAAACCAGAAAATACTGATTGTTGACTAAATCTCTGAACAGTGTCAAGTTAGGTAGCTATAAAGAAGCCTGTCTAATCAGCAAGACCAAATGCAGCCAGTCTTTGGGTGAACCATGAGCTACTGAAGCTCAAGAAAGATACCAGAAAACTCTTCATTGATCTTGTAGGAGGAGCAATATTGAAGACGATTATCTACAGAATCTCACAAATGTCTTCAAAAGTATGGTAAAGATATCCATGAGGAAAGAATTCAGATCGTTCTCTGAGAAACTGGAAGGTGCAAGAAAGACATCAAGGCAATTCATTGTCCTGAAAAAGAACCAATCCGCTAAATTGAGCTTTCTAAAAGCTCAAAAAGGAGTCTCTTCAGATTTTACTTGGGAATTGCGCAGATGATTTTTGTGCCACCGAACAAATCTCCTGCTCTCTGCGACAGTAAGAAATGATGGTACAGAGCTAAATCTGCGATCAATAGCGAAAAGTGAAACAGCCGAATTACCTCCGTTGAGAGTTTCAGATCTACGATTCTGAATGGTATCCCCTCGGCTATGTAGAAACACAAAACAAGCATTGAATTGTTTTTATTGTGTACCAATTTTTTTCCTAGCTTGTACAAATATTTTAATTTAAACCAATTTTTTCCTTTTGAAGCTAGATTTATTTTAATTGCTCAACATACGAGTATATCGATATTTCGAGGTTCGAGGGTTATTTTCAATTTTTTCGGTCTAGATCGATAGACACTGAAGAAGAGAGCAGATTACCCTCGAAATACCAATATATAGGTATGTCGAGTAATTAAAATAAATCTAGTTTCAAAAGGAAAAATTGATTTAAATTAAAATACAAGCATTGAATTCAATTGCCATTTAGTGCTCTAGACTGGGTCTTCCAGTAAATGCTATCAAAATAAAACGTGTTTTGTTACCAAGAAAAACAAATTTGAAGGACTAGTACTAATAAAAGGAACTCTTCAACTTTCAGGTGAATCAAATATTCTAAATATGTTGGATAGAAAAATTCTGTGAATCCGCCTCCACCCGACGATCGAATTCTCGAACTCTGGTCATAGACTTGTTCAAGTTGGTGAGTCGGTAATAGACAACGGTGATATGGAGCACTGCTCTATTGAAGGTTCGATGCGAGAAATCTCTCCAGTTCACGCGATCTCTTTTGACGATCGAATGCTCCTACACAATTTGGGAAAAGATATGATGTAATATTTTTGAGCAAATGTGACTAAGAGCTGCCAGATATCTATATGAGGGTGTACTCCCAGATCTTCTTCACTTACATCATTTTATGGCATTAATAAAGGAAAACTATGGTTGGCTGAGTAAGTACAATGGATCGTCCTTCTCTGAGCGCTTATAGGTACCACCAACTCACCCAGCCTGTTAGCAGACGTACTGATCCCGGCCAGTTCGCCAGCGGAGGTATAAGAGCAAATGAAATAATTTTTTTTCCTCCTTTGTGTTCAATATTGGCTTTACCACTTTTACATATCTGCACAGAGAAAAGATAATGTACAAAAAAAATGCTTACGGTGCATAATAAATTAAGAAATTATTTTCCAATCAACTGAAATGCCAAAAGTTTCAAAACATGATTCTACTAGTACAAAGCATATCTGTGATCATATTCAGCTCTAGCTTTTTTCTTATTCCTACCACTACTTCAATATATATCTTTATACCGTTTATATCTTTATAGCCTAAGTATGGGCAGAAAAAACTCAAAGACCGAAGATATGTAGGCCATTCGAGTGGATGTACGCCGGTAAATTGAGATTGCTCAAATGAACTAAATGGAGTGTAGTGGATGACCGAGAGAAGAGTCGGGATGCGATGGTTTCCTTGTTTGGATTTTCTTATGCCACCAGGAAATTTGTCAGTAGATAAGTCGGATATGGAGCGTGTTTTTAATTGAAATGAGATAATTATTTCACATATTTACATTTATATTTTAGTACGGTTGCATTACAATTATATGAGGGCTGATATTTATTTATTGCTATACTTGCATAATGTATTTTTTTTCAGAATCTTAACCGAATCTTCTATTCACGTAAATTATGTTTGTAGGAATACGTTTAATCTTTCTGATCCTGTGAAGGTTTACTCAAATCAATCCTAAAATCAAATAAAATCACGAATCGATAAGGCGCTGCGGAAACATTTTTACGGCTGTCATCTAAAATCAGATACAACGAACAGGACTAAGAATATCTTTCTCTTTTCTCCGAAATTCAAAATGGAATTATCTTTGCCATCATTGACTCGTCCTTGCCTGATCCCAATAGAATGCTGGCAAATTTCAATGGAGGAAACGAAGCGCAATTCTTCTGAAAATAGATTTGTTCGCCACATCTCTGCTCTATCCTACAATGTTTCGAATGGAAATCAAAAACGACGTGAGCAACCTAGTCGTCATTTTGCGTTTTTCTCTTGCGTTCTTTCACTTCGTCTTTAATTCAGATTTGCACTTTTGACAAAAATGACATCTACTCTGTATCTACAATACACTTTTCAATTTTTTCCATGTTTTTCGTTTTTCGTCGCGTCCTGAATGCCTAAGGTCGTTTTCCTCACTGGTTCTGATCTGTCTTACTGTTTTACTAGTGGAAGCTACCGACTGGATGTGATTGTCTCGCTTTGGAGCCCAACAATCTATTGCCAGAGACGGGCGTAGAAAATTTCATTTTCACATGAGCAGAGAAGAATAATGTGTCGGATGATAAACGTTGTCGCCGTAGTCTGATTGCAAAAAGACGCTACCATCATCATCGTCGTCTAAAAACGACAATGTTTTCAGTGCATGCAGAGGATTCCTTCGTATTGCAGAGGCATGGCAATCGTCCGGACGCTCAGGAAAAGCAAACGGTAAAGTCACCTCATTGCTTCGTGCAGAAATGATTCATGCTATTCACAGAGTTTTCTTGGAATTGAAGAAAAGATGAAAAATTGTCACAAGATGGCACTCGGGTAACTGGCATATGAATGCAATTTTTTCCCTGGTTGAAATGTTGAATAGTTAAGATAATGCAAGGACAATATAGATAGTTTTTCCACAGAAGGTGGAGGTTTAAATATACATTCAAGAGCAACAGTTTAAAGACATTTATTTATTAGTAAATGTACTAAAGTAAGTAATATTTTCGAAATGGCAATAGTCTACATTTTACTCTAAAGCGCATAATTTTAAAAAATTGTCTTTTTCTACAGTGGCTCACAGCTTATTTGATACAGTGCTTCTTTAAAAAATTAAGTTGCAATAACTCAAAAAATAATAACAATATCAAAAAAATTTGAACACCATTTTGAAGGCAATTGTTTGTTGTTTATTAAACAAGTTTATATTTGTTACAAAGTTGCTGTTTTACATCTTAAAAAACAAAAAAACTAAAAATAATAACAAATTTCATGTCACAGCTTATTTGATACAGTTTGATTAAACATTAAAATTGTTGTGAATTATGAGGTTTCCAGTTGATTTCAATACTTTGTATGATAGTTCTTAGACTTAAGCAGAGCCTGGAGCCTATTCGGCATGGAATCAACGAGTTTTTTGTGATGTCAGGAGTAATTTTTTGCCATACCTCTAGCAGTGCTTTCTTCAGGTCTTGTTTATTAGAAATCTTGTGTTTTCTAATGTTGTTATCCAACAAAGTCCACAGATTCTCAATGACGTTCATATCTGGTGACTGTGCCGGCGGAGACATCAAATGAGGGCAATCCCAAATTGGCCAGGATTGCACAATTCCCGACTTGTGCTTGGATCATTGTCTTGGTACAACCGAAATTGGTTGCTAACACCCAGTTTTTCAGTGCTTTTCAGCAAATTGTTTTTAAGTTCATCAAAGTACTTTGTTTGGTCCATTGTTTCCTCAATAAACTTTAAATTTCTGACTCCGGCTGCTGACATGCAGGCCCAAACTATCACATTACCATCACCATGCTTCACAGTAACTTTGAGGTTCTCCTTGTTTTGCTCAGTGGTTGCCTTGCGCCAGACATATGACATTCCGTCGGAGCCAAAAATGTTAAACTTGGACTCGTCCGCAAAAACAACCGTATTCCAGAACGCGGATGGCTTTCCCACATGCTCTTTGGCAAAGGCAAATCGGCTTATTGTATGTTTTTTGGAAATGAAAGGCTTCCTACGAGCTACTCGGACCCTGAAATCATGGTCGCGAAGCACTCGTCGGACGAATTCAGCACTACATGACTTCCTTAATTCACGATGAACCTCAGTAACCAATTTTGGAGCGGAAATCTTTGTGTTTGCTTTCACTTTCCTTACAATGTATCGTTCGTCGGATACGGTGAAAATATTGTTTGGCGCATTTCTCCTCTTATTTTCTACCCGATTTTCGTGTAGGAAGCGCTCAATTATGTGCTGCACTGTAGAGACACTCAAATCCACACTTTCAGCAATTTTTCGAACACTTTGTCCTTTTTTAAAGTGGTTTAATACCAATTCGCGCTGTTCAATTGTGGTGGGATGACCCATTTTACAAATTTGGCTCATTTTGGCACTTCAGCTTACAAGATCTTGCTAAAACTTACTTAAGCCAATGTCTAAACACAATCAAAAATTCAAGAAACAAAACAACACAGATTAACTCCGCGAGAATTAGAAGTTTATTCGCATTGAAGTGTCTGTATCAAATAAGCTGTGAGCTGCAATTTTTCTGCGCCAGTGGTATTTCTCTTTTAAGGGACGCCGAGGAATATTGCTGGAACATTTTTGGTTTGCATTGTATTCGTTGAACATGCATCTAGTCAAATACGTTTAAATTTTTTGAATAGGGTTCTTTATTTCAAAGTTACAGTGATTTGCATTTTTAAAAAGTCACTGTATCAAATAAGCTGTGAGCCACTGTATATTAAATACACAAATATAACAGGATTCAAACTAAAAACGGTGGTCGAAGAGAGCCAAAAACAAAGGTAACAGGACTCAAACTATAAACGAAGAACTGCAACGGTGGTCAGAGAGAGCCATCAGGCTAATAAGAAAAAAACTTTCTTTGTAGAAGCTATAAAACATTCAAGAACAGTGATAATTTCGTGCATCCCAGGAAACAGATCTGGACTGGGTTTATTTATCAAAGACAGCCCCGGATCTTGATTTTTTTCGAGGCGGGGCAAGAACTAAAAACTGGAAAAGGAAATGAAAACAACAGTGAGAAGTGAAGCAATTGGCCTGAATCAGATCGTTAGTAGTAGTGGAGGAAAACTATGGGCACTATGGGCAAATTTGACTGACTTTTACTCCGCGAACAGGAAGATAGGGATAGATATAATAGAGAATTTGACACCTTATAACCAAAAGCTTGTATATCTTAGGTATCGGAGACACCAAAGACAATATTTGAGGTAATAGTTATCTCGATTTGTTCTCATTATAGGTTCTATCTTTCTACTAAAATTGCTTCACTAGATTTTGTATATGTATACGCCAGTGGCAGCTCCTCAGAGGAGGCAAGGGAGGCAGTGCCTCCTCGCTAAAATTTGCAAAATACGTATGCTAAACTAATCAATAAATAATATTGAAATACCTAACAAAGCATTTTGCACCCAAGTCTCCATTATTTTTCTCCAGTCTAGCAGCCGAACAAATACAACGTGAAATCAATTCTATGCTTAGACCTGAGCACTGCCTCAGCGCAAAACATAAAAAAATGTACCAAAAAAAGAGCACCGAAATCAGTTTTGTATCCAGAGCACTGCCTCAGTGTAAAAAAGAAAAAAATGATCCATCAATCAAAAAAAAAAAAATAGCACATCGACTTCGACCACAACGAAAACGAAGGAAGATAAATGAAAATGAGGCAGATTCACATCTGCCTCATCTATTGCATGTTTATCAATGAAAACGTTGTAGTTTGTATTTTCCCGTCATTCATAAATGGTGAAATTTTTGAATATTCAATATGGCAATAGCGAATTCGAAGAGGCAAGCCTCAAAAGTAGCAATATATGTGCTTTGTTGTTCTCTAGCAAAGACAATTATTTTAGGGCAAAGGAGGAAAGTAATGGGCAAATTAAGAGCTGTCGAAATTAATAATTCTGAGGTGCTTTGCATTTTTATTTTGTCAATGCTTTGTATTCGGTAAAGGACACTTTTACAAACTACTGAATAAAACGATAAACAATTGAGATATGAAGAGAATGAATAGTTAATTCATATATATTTCCGAAAGAACCCAAGGAAATTATTTGTTTAGTTTTAACGAAACATTATTGTTTTTCTCTAAAAATTTTCTCTAAAAAATCTCTAAAATGGTTTATTGCCTTAACGTTACTTTAACCAGCAAGCAGAGGTTTTTAATATATCTGGCTGGATAAAAAATTTGGTGAAATGAAATTCACAAGATGAACTTTTGAACCTCATGAACATAACTCCATCTCTCACTTTTCAAAATATACTTCGACACTCTTCTTTTGAATGCGTGATGTCCATTTATGGTCTATTCTTCAATCGAAATAAACTTAAAAGTAGGCTCTTTGTCCTGTACGTCAATAAAATAATCTGGAAAAATTATTATAATAGATAAGTTTACCATAATAAAATTTAATTTGCCGATTCAGGCCACTTCAGTAATTATAGAGATGTCATTTTTTGCGTTGAAAAGAATTAAGGCTAGTTCTCCAAATTTTATGAGTCAACACCATTATTGGAGTTATCGCTGCTAAGTTTTGAAAAACATTTTTTCAAGATATTGGAGGATTAACGCAGCTGTATGACAGTTTTGTTCAACATTTTGTCAAAAGAGAGCAAAATAGACTTTGCTTTCAAATAAAATGTTTTTACAGCGTAGCTTGCATCGTATTTTATGACCTCACCCTAAAGTCCTAAAATATGCATTCGATAACAGAACAATGATATCCACTGTAGATGCATTAGGAACAACAACAACTCCCCCTTTCCATAGCAGGAGTTGTTGTTGTTGCAAATGCATCTGCACTGGTTAGCATTGTTCTGTTATGGATAAGGGCAGCAAAAAAAACGCGCCTAACATTATTTGACTTTGCTCGAATGATTTTTAAATTCACTGCCTCCTTGTTTCAAAATGTCACGAGCCGCCACTGGTATACGCTTATTTCATTTTCATAAATCACTCTGTTCTGAGTGTTGCACATTAAAATTACAATTTTACTCTTCGAATCTTTTGTTCTGCAAACAAATCTATGGCCTTGTCATAATTAATCTCATGAGCAGTTCGATTTTCTATTGCTAATATTGCGACACTTGTCGATCGTAGATAATTTTTAATAAGTTTAAGTTTACTAAAACCTCCCTCGCAGCTTGCGGATTTAATAGGAACCGTAGTTTAAACTCGCAGAGTAAAACAAATATTAGGAAAGGAATCTTGCAAATCAGGCGTATAGACCTGTTGCAAGAGATTGAAAGCCCTGGCATTTTTTATATCTCCAGATAAAAGTGGAATTTGATCTTTAAAAACGTAGAGTTCCTGGCAGAATTCAACTGCGTTTAAATCTTGCTCATATTATCGTCCAAGATCTGCTCCAATGCTTCTGCAGTTCTTCAGTTGACGTATTCAAGACATCAGAGCCATTGAGAACTGCAAAATTCAAATTCATCGTAGTAGCACTTTCAATCCTCTTTTTAATTTCTGATAAGATTCGATCAAATACAATCATTTTTGCCTTAGCAAAGAGTTGAACAGGTTGAAGTCTTCGTGGTGCGCCATCACACATCTCACGCAATTGTTTTTTTTGCGCCACGAAATTCGTTTATTTGGCAGAATAGATTCAACGCCAATTTTTCCAGCAACTTTTTTAACTTCTTCTATTCAATATTCAATTGAATTTTCTCTCATTTCTTACAAAGTTTTCATCAGGCCTTCCATTAAAGAGGCAGAATGCTCAAGAGTTATATATTCCTATTGAATTTAAATTTTTACTTGATGGATTTCGCCGATAATATTTGCCCAATTCGTCAAGTTCAGAATAAATTTAAAATTCTTTAAAGCATTTAAGAGCTGACCTGCTTCTTACTTTGCTTCCGAAGCATGAGAAGTTTACTCAGCTTCCTCCAAGGATTCCACCACTTTTAGCAAATTATTTAAGAGGGCTTTCACAGCGACATGTTTCACTGACCATTTTGTCCGACTGCTTCCTTTTATATTGATTTTAACATATTTTTTCATAGTATCGCACCGAGTAGTGGAACCGACAATAAAGCAATATACTTTTTAAATTACTCTAAATAGGTTTATTGCTTCCGGACTATATTTAAGGAGTGCCCCAAACACGGTTCGAACTCGGCTAGCTCATTCTTTTCTGCACTTCCTGGGCTTGCACTTCCTTATAGGTGCCAGTTATATTGGACCCACTATCCTAAGATTGGCCATGACATTGTCTAATATCTAAACCAGCAACTGCCAATTTTTTCACAATCTGTTGACAAATGTACTCTCCTGTCTTTCCAGCAGCTTCTATGATATCAATGAATTTTTTTTTATTTCACAAACATCGCCAGTTTTTTCTTACATAGCGAATGACTTGGCTCATTTGTTCTGTATGCTAGATATCTGGAGTGCAGTCGAACAATATTGTGTATTATTTGGCTTCTTTGAAGTCGTTTAGAATGCTATTTCTAACTATTTTTGTCATTATGTCAATAATTTCATTCTATATTGTCTTTGATAAATATGATACTTGTCCCTTTTGTAATTGTTCTAATTGAAACTTAAGAGTTGAATTAAATTTAAGAAGCTCCCGTGACCAGGCTTAGGACATTGTGTGATGAGGTTACTACGGGTTTCGTGAGACCCACGAAAAGGAAGACAGTTTTTTTATAGATACAGTTTAGCATCCACAAAAATACGCAGGATCTGTCTAAATATAGCTGCAACTTTTCGCAAGGACGCTAAATACCCTCAAATGTGAGTGCGTTCCAGTTGCATACTGCCACTGAACCAGCCACCGCGTGTATCTCATGGGCACGGGGCGAGCGCGATTGTTGTCTTATCTATTCCTACGTGCCCCGAGGTGAATAATTTATGTGCTTAAAGTATTATAGGGCATATCATTGCCAACGACCTTAAAGACGATGCTGATATTGAAAGAAAGAGCAGGGCTTTGGCAGTCAGATGTAATATGTTGGCTCGTAGATTTTCTTGTTGTACGAGTTAAGGTAACGCTTCACCAGTGATATTGCCAGAGCTTTATCTAGCTTGTACACGGGAAACCTGTGAGTCGGATATTCCAAAAGATCGCTGGACACCTTGCGCGTCCAATATAATAATATCTTCAGGATGATGATGGAATTGGTTTGCTTCTGCAGTGCGTCAGGGATGTGTGTAGAGTACCAGAATGGTGGCTTTGCAGACGTTACTTGCAAAAAAAACTATATCCATGATCTTTAGAATAAGGAACAAACCCAATAGCATCCTGAAAACTATAGCTGATAGGTTCACTTTACCACTATGGAGGTACCTTGTATGTAAACCAGCTCCTTTCCTTAATCGCCATCGGCGCAGGGACGTAGACTTAACTGTGTCTTTTATGTTTATATTTATAATGATTTGTGTTTTTATTGATAATATCCTACTATAAGCCTTACTAACACACTTTGGATCCTTTAGTTGTCCGAAATAAACAATTTTTACTTTTATTTATTTATTATTTTACTATGCTACGCGTCTGTCATCGCAGCATTGCGATAATACTGAGGAGTGCATTCATCTGCCAAGCTTGAATTTGCCGCCCGGGGCACGGGCTCCGGCTTATTTCTGCTAATCCTTATTTAGATATCTGAAAACGGAGCATTCACTATTTATCGGAATAAAAGAAAAAATGATACGACAATGAGAAATCCGAAAACCTATAAAACTTAAGCTATATTTTATTTAGGCTTTTTAAACAAACTTTTATAATCAATAAGACATAATTTGATTTTAATATGTTTTTTTTTTAAATATTTATATAGATGCTGATATGTAGTGGATTTGGTTCATGTGAAGTTAATTTTGCATCCTTTTTTTTTGAAAGCTGATAATTATATTGTTTGCTCGGTATCAAAAAATCTGCAGTTTTCACTAAATCTTATTTCAATTAAAAAAAATAGATCGATAACGTAAACAAATTTGGCAATGAAGAAGGAGATCGTTGATATAAAATAGGAATAGCAGTGATGAATTGAGATACACAAATATAAAGCCTCGTTTTAGGAACACCGCAAATTGAACCCAGCCCACGCTGGAAAGAGCTTGTAACTGTATTAAACGCAAACTAATCACTTTCTTTCGCGTGGTAATGGTTGTGTTCAAACCAGAGGCAGCTCGTCGTTACACTTAGCCGTTTCTTAGCCAATTGTGATGAAATTTAAATCAAATTAACTACTTTTATTCGACGCAATCTAAAAATCAATATATGTAATTATGTTTCTCATATAACACAAAACTCAATTACTACTATGCACAAAGTCATGTTACTTTCTAATAGAGAAAGTACAGAACTTTCAAGGCAATTTCGCAAAAACGCAATGACAACCCGTGAATTTAGTTTAAATCTTAAGTATCGAGAAAGTCGATCACTATTCTAAGCGAGAACAACAAGTTCATTAAAATATAATATAAGAGCGCTGTAGTAATCTAGCCTTAATGCACGTTCTCGTGATGTGTGCATCGATCTGGCAAGATGCATTATCAAGTTGATACCCGCACACACTCTGCTTTGAATGTTGTCAAACGGAGAGTTGAACGCTGAGTATTTCATAACGTTTTTCGGGTAGTGAAATACAAATAAATCCCTAAACGTCAATCCGTCAAACAGACCAGTTATCTCCGTGCATGAATGAAAGGACGACGCGGTTTTCAGATTTTCAACAAATGACACATATTAATTGAACTTACCAGAAAATAAATAACACACAAAATTATAATTTGTATGCCATTTTAGTAATTCTCTTTTAATGATCGAAACTTTGCAATTAACTTTAATCTTCAAAATTTGTTATTATACATTCTTAATCGTTAGTTTTAACTTAGATTGTATGAAAAAAGGATTCAGGGATCAGGTAGAAAAACCAGGTCGATTTTTTTCAAGATCTTTTGATGAATATCGGACCTGTACCAAAATCTGAATCAAAACCGAAAGCTTTTCAAAAGTAAACAGACCTCAGTATTGAGTTAAGATATAAGTAGCCATACTGCAAAAAATATGGAACAATTTGAAAATCAAAGACTCGAAATAAATATTAAGTTGCGGGAGCAAGAATTCATTTCGAGTATTCTTAATGAACCTGACGATTCATTTCAAATGTCAGATGACGAAATATCGGAGATCAATATCCAGTTGCTAGAAGAACGCATCTCCAAATTACTGGCCGAAGGAGGAGGTCATGCTTTTGTGAAACTGGACAAAGGCAGTAATGAAAGGGCGAGAAGTGATTTTGGTTTGGAGGGCCTACGGCGTATTGCCGAATCCTACGATTATAAAGCTGAAGAGGAAAGTTTTATAGAGCTGCAGCCCTTGACGCCGCCATTTCATGAAAATGGTTACGACGCTGGACCTCACGAGCCAGAAACTGGAGGATATTGGCGCGAATGTTTAGTTAGTGTATGAGCTCATGTTTAAAGGAATCAGTTTTATTTTATAACCAGAACTTATTATTGTCTTAGATGTATAAACGTTAGAAAATAAATGATAAATAAGATTAAGTCATATTTGTTTTGTTAAAGAATACACAGAATGTCTTGTCAATTTTGAAGATGAGTATATCGAGAACAATAATAGGCGTGTTTTTTTGCTCCGATACAGAACAGAATATAACTATGCCGCAAAAACAACGATCTAGTATAAAACAGCAGTGCATTCGCTAAGACTGACATAGGTTGCTATATTCGCTGTGGTACCACAAAACAGCTGAAAATAAAGGGAGAAAATAACGAGTATACACTGCCACAATCGATAAAAAGTACTAACAGAAAATTACCTCTTTTAACTTTTCACACGTTATGAGGGCTTTTTCTAATTTCCTAACTACCAAAACATTCAACATAACCATGAAAAACCTAATGCCACCTCACAGCAAAAAATACAACTTCTCAAGAGCTTTTCTTTTGTCTATTAGCACATTCTATAGTTTAGCACGTGAACTACAAATGAGGAATAGAATTTCTGTACTAGCGAATTCACGGGTACAGGATTGTTGTTGTTTCCAATGCATATGCTCTATTCTCTGCTGGATAGAGGAGCAAAAAAACACGCCTAATGTTTTATTGGGGGTTCCCTAAAAGAATCATTATATATCTGTTCGTGAGGACTCACGATAAGATTAATACAAAATTGACTGGATGTAGTGCTATGTAGCAGTACCAAGTCAGTCGAAAATCATTTGAAAATGTGGGCAGCACTGTTGCTGTGATGGTATTCCGATATATTTTCAATCAAAAACTATGAAAACTACTAAGCATAGGCAATATTGTACTTATAACTTTCGATGCAGTTATAGAATAAGGACGAAATTCTGCCATTGAGTTAATCTTAATGTCAGCCAAATTTGCCAGTGGATAGTAAAGACTAAGGTAGTTATTTACACCCTTGTCGGATGTAAATAACTAAATTTCATATTAATTTTTTTGGTGTAAAAGGTAGAAAGGACGCCTTCTGCTGGCAAGAGTTCTTTGACAAAAAAACCAAAACCGCTTCAATTGTCTGACACCTAAAGCTCTTTGGTGATGACGAGCGAGACAAGCACCGAAAAAGCTGAGAGTAAACACCACAAATAGAACGGGTATTAGTCCAAAAAATAAGAGATGTCACTGCGTAGTAGCAGGCACTTTTCCAAGAGTTATGATACATACTTTCCCAAAAAGAAGTAACATAATCAAAGAAAGAGTGCACGAAGAAGAGATACTGAGAAAATTCCGGCTTTTCGTCAAGGCCATGACAATAGAATATCAGGCTCAAAACAATATGTCACGAATTGTGGAAGCCAATCTTTCGGAACTTCAGAAAATTCCCGAAGTGGTTGAGGACTGTAGGACCAATAAAAAAAGGAAAAATTGCCCAAAGAGCCTGTCTAAACTCCACATGCCAGGAAGGCTCGGGCACACAAATGGGCAAGAACTCATAACTGGTCCGAATGGATGAAGCACGGCTATTGCGCGAACCGAAACATGAGTCATTGCCCAGAACCCCTGGGTGAATGTGGCTAAAAAAAAGTCTCGAAAGATAAACAGCACACAGGAGATCTTGATATCTGTAACTTCACCTGAAAAAATACCATTAACACTGCAGTCCGAATCAGCTAAGCGCAGGCAAAAGAGAACGCTAGTGCCTTGGGCTAGAAAGCAAGAAGTGATGATTAAGCTCACCCAGAGAAAACAGACGCGGATATCCTTCAACAGCAGGGGCGCAAGTTCTAACAAAGCAGGGGCACAAGTACGCCAAATAAGAAAAATGGGAGAAAATACAAATATATCGTGAAATTTGGCAATGCTATTTATACGGTGGTGTGGTCCTCGGGGAAGCTAAGAAACTTGTTTCCAAGACAAAAAACGACACCATTGACCCCTACAATCCTACAAACGAAGAAGAACTGGCGACAGTGATTCGGGAGATGTGAAAGGGAATAGCGAAAATACGTAATAGAATTGGAGGACGCATAAGCTTAGAGTAAGAAAACGATCCGAAGTGGTGCGCTACTATAAGTGTGTGGGCTACGAACACACGGAAATGGACTATAAAGAACAATATCGGACCAACAACTGTTTGAAGTATGGTTAACATGGCAATCTTGCAAAAGTATGCACCGCTGCGCCATTCTGCTTGTTGTGTAACGAGAAGGCAAAACTAGGAGAAGCAAATCACATTCTGGGGTCAGGAGCATGTAAAGCCTACAAACAAACGCACAGGAAAAAGTTTCGTAGATAATAGTCCTCCTCCTTCATACGGCGAAAGGAGAAATCCAGAAACTTGGTACACCAATTCTTCAAGAGTTCGAATGGATATCAATGTTTGGTATCCATTTTATCGTGACATCACGAGGTATCGATTTTATCAGCTGCTATTTCTCGTCAAACGAACCAATTAGGAAATTTTGCAGTAGAATAGACATACTGGAAGATACTTTACGAGATCTGCCCGGTGCTTTGGTAGTGGCTGGCTGGAGATTGAGCATGGTTGTACTCAACACGGTGGTGGATGGTGGCTAGATTGAATATAGTTGTACTAAACGAATCGTAGACAGGGGCTCAACTAGTCTACACTTGACATAAATCTCGTTTCGGAAGCAATGTCAGCGCTGACGAGGATATGAAGGGTGATGGAGGAGTACTCTGAGAGTTCAGAGGAAAGCCAGATCTAGCGAAGCGCCTGTTGAAAAATACTCGGCTGGAATATTTCTAAGTTAGATAAGAAAAAGCTTAACAGTAACTTTACTGGCGAGGATAGCGCAGGTTGAAAGAAGTTAGCGCCAGATCAACCTGGTGAACATCACTATGGGAGAAATAAAGCGAGGGTGCGACGATTCGGTGCCACGCCGGAAACCACCTCCTGGGCAACAGAATTATTGGTGTATCAAAGAGATAGCGGAACTGAGTCAAAGAGTTTTGGCGCGCAAGTGTTGGGCTGACCGTCTATCGGTAAAACAAAAGTATCTCCAGCATCCAAAGAACTCAAAAGCCCAAAAAAACTTGGAAAGGCTATGGAGCTAAGGAAAAAACAAGCGGCAAGCGCTCTGCGATGAAATGAACCTTGGCCCATGGGAATGAGGCTACAAACTAGTCTACTGTCAGACTAGTAGAATGCTGCATACGACGGTTTCATGTGCCTTGCAATTTACGACACAAAGTAGAAGCTGTGCAAGAACGATTTTTGTTGCGGTATCTTCAATAAAAATTTATGGTTTCTGATATACTCTACTAAGAAGCAAAGTGTAATATTAAATTAAAAACACATTATTTTAACCCTTAAAATTATTTATTTTAAAAATTTATTATATACATAATTTATATATATAATTTTTATTTTAAAAACAGTAGGATTCAGCAAAGTAACGTAGCCCCACCAAACCAAAATTACTTTTCACCCTTCCATCACTCCCTTCGGCCAGTAATTTGGATATGCGTTCTTCTTGCAACTGGATATGGATCTCTAATATTTCCTCATCTGGCATTTGAACTGATTCGTCAGATTCACTAAGAATGCTCGAAATCAGCTCTTGCTCCCGCAACTTAATGTTTATTTCGAGCCTTTGATTTTCAAATTGTTCCATATTTTTTACGGTATGGTATGACGACTTGTATCTTAAATCAAAATTGAGGAATGTTTACTTTTAAAAATGTTTGGGGTTAGATCCAAAGTTCGGGACAGGTCGGGTATTTATGAAAGGATCTTTTAAAATCGACCTGGCTTAACTGAAGGTTTTTTTACCTGCTCCTTGCATCCTTTTTTCATAGAATCGAATTAAAAGCTAATGACCGGTGGTTAAAGACAGACAAGAACATCTTTTGAAGATCAACATTAATTGCAATAAAAAATTAAAAAACAATTAGCAATATGACATAGAAATTATAGTTTTATGTTTTAATAATCTATTGTTATTTATTTTTTGATAAGTTAGGTTAGTCAATATATGCCATCCTACTTTGTTGGAAATCTTTTGGGAACTATTCAAGATCAAGAAATTCAGACAGATTAGTTAATTGTTTTTTTTTGGAATTTTTGTGTATATGTATTAGATCTCAGATACGAGAAATGGCACCTATAAAAATGACCATGACTTTAAAAGCAACATGAAATATATAAAAGATACCTATGTTTTCGTCGAATGAGATGTGCTATGCAAAATGTATTGAACCTATTAAGAATATTATTCATTTTTGCAAGTTGCGTTTGAAACGTTTACTGGTAGAGAGATAGAGAAACGTTGTTGATATTGTTGTTCATTATCAGTTGCGTTATGTGACAGAAAAAGAAATCTAACTGGCCAAATGCTGCAATTTTGCTAAAGCTGAGTCATCTTTCATTTTCAATAATCCCAATGTGTATGGCTCTACGCATACAGTGACATGGGTAATAATAGATGGAAACGTATCTTTAAGTCCTCTAGAAATGTGTACTACGTTAGTCAGCTTCCTTTTATTGGTACCCTCCTATAATCTGTCTAATATATGTAACCCTCCTTTAATTATAACTCCTTCTGTTTTTCTCCCTTTGATGAGCCCCGTGGAAATGGAAAGGCTGATGTCCTTCCTGGACTCTAGAGTTTGGATGGTATACTTAACGGTCGTTATATGTCTTTTTGTCCATAGTTTTTGATACTGGAAATCGGCCAATGTATTCCCCGATTCTAAAGTTGAATGGAATTTAAAACGTTTCCAACTATCACCGCATAAAACTAAACTTCCAAAACTGTTAGAAAAGAATATTCAGCTGTTTACAATGGAATTTCAAATGTGCGTCATGGTTATATCAAGAGCCGCTGCAGTTCAACTATCCTATTTGGATTAGTCGATTTTGTTTGTTCTGTTTTTCGCAATGTGCACTAAGCTTATGTAATATATGCTGTCTTTTTTTTCAACAAGGTTAAACACTTCATCTTCCTCGATAAGCTTACTTGGCACGACATATCCTATTTTCCTGGTTTTCATCTAACATTTTCAATCGTACCTTCAAAGTTCTCCCTTTCGTTTTTCATCATTCTCTGTTGTCACTTGTTTGTTATTTTCATTAATGATCTTGATGATGTCGGGATTTTTTTACAGACTGGCCTAATAGCAAAAAAAATCATTGTGCTTTATCAAAATCACTTTATTGGCTTTTCAACACTCCTTATCAGGTAACATTTTGCTTCTTGTATTATATTGCTTCTGCATTCAACTATAATTGACGAAGTATTGACCGTTTCACAGGAGAAGAAACACAAACACAAAAATTCCCGTTGAATGAAATGGATAAAAAAAAATGCAGAGAGAGACGTAACAAAAACATTAGGGAAGTGATTACTGTTTTGAACAAAAGGAATTACACTGGTTAACAAAACTTAATCTTCGTCGTGCCACACGACGGTTTTCAGTGTTTTTTCTATGTATTAGGTGTTGTGACTAAAAATACGCAGTTACTTTGTTTTTACCACGTGTGAATTTTATTGAGTTAAGTAACATAAACTATAAAGAAAATATTCAATAGTTCGTCAGAAACATGTGAATAATGTATTTTGTAAATTAAGGGTCTACGATTTTCTGGAAAACTTGGCTTCCGGTTAGTCTTGGACTCCATCTACCCTGATAACGCTTCTTCATCTATGAAATGTCATGATGGAATCTTTGTTCACGCTCATGACGTACAGCTCCTAAATCCTCAGGGGAAGAATCCAGATGTGAGTCTGGAAAATGAATTTTAAGCGACATATTGCAACCCAAAGTTTCACATGTCAATAGAAGCTTGTTAATATATTCTCTATGGCTCTCACTCTTATGGTAACCCAAAAAATTTGCAACCACATTCTTAAAGCAATGCCAAGCTTATTTTTCTAAAACCTGTAATTTTTCTTTGAATTTCGGGTCATTTATTAGTTCCCTGATTTTAGGTCCGACGAAAATGCCCTCTTTGATTTTAGCATCACTTATTCAATTGACTGAAGTGTAGTGTAGTATATTTCTATTTATATGGTGATTTTAAACGATGTAGATGGAACTGATAGAGGCAAATTGTCATTATGAGGACCAGGTCTTATTGCTGAAGATGAATTATTTTATGCCTTTGATTTATGCCTTTGGATTTATGCCTTTAATTAGAGTAAGACAAAAATAGCAGTCGGAAACATGATCTCTAGGTTTATTCCAGATCATGGGAGTATCAAACGGCATATGACGTGATCCTTTCTTCCAATCAGCTAAGTTTTTTACACATGCTATGCAACAAATATGTGGGGCCCAAGATTTGTCTTGATGAGCCACCCCAAAACTAAAATACTCGCGGTAACACTTCAAAATAAGATCAGAAAAATTTCGCCTTTGATTTCTGAAAGTCAGTTTACCATAAATAGTACAGAAAAAGATAGGATCGTAAATTAACTTTCTCGACATATTCGCGCAACTACTGAAGTTAATTAAAACCAAAACAATTTAAATTAATAGCGAAAAAATATATATAGTACTCCTTTTTTATGGCCGTTTATATGCGTTAACCGCTACAATACTGAAAATGAGCTTGACCTCATCACAAGAAAACTGAGGGTGATCGAAACAAAATAAGTGCGTTTTCGTAATGAGGGTAAGTTGTCAAAACACGATCACCTATCAGAGTTCGTGTGGCATGACCACTGTTGATCAGTGCTATTGTGGCGGCTCTGTCAGAAATCAAAATTGAAAGGCGCCGCCCTTTCAGATTTTCATCATGCCATAGCCCAAGTAAAAGAAGCAGCTACAGAGGATCTACCTTCACCGATAGTGCGACTGATTTTAGCCTAAGTTCTATATCCAGTGCTATCGTTTTAGTTTTTCTATGTGAAATAAATAAAACTGTGAAAGTAGCAACGTATTGCTCATAATTGCAATAAACTAATTTTTTGCATACTTTTATAAATCGGTATTGATTTCAGCTAAACTATCAAGGCGACAACGTCAGGAAAATCGTTCATAGAAACACGAAAATAGGCAGCTAAAGATCAGTGGACATTATTATTAGACCAGTTGGAATAGTTACACCAGCTGAAATGATTAAACCAGTTATACCAGCTGAAAGATGCAAACGAAGTATTGAAGGCAGTGAGATGAATGTTGCAGATGTCCCGGAAATAAGCTGGTACATTAACGACAAATATAAAGCTGTAAGGGAGGTGTTTTGCAGTTTGAAGGGAATATATGTCAAATATAACTTGTGTACTTAGGTGAGAGCCGGCTCCCATCATGTGTGGTCTCTGGATTAAATCCTACTAGTATCACACGCTGGGAAGATCCCAGTCCGGTGGGTGAAGTTGAACCAGGAACCAAACTCAGTTGTCAGTGCTGTACGCACTCAGCTGAATAAACTTCCAATTTAATACTTGAACCGAAAAGGCTAAGTTTTAAAGCTGGGATGTATGTGTGCTAGAAAGCATCATGAAATTGATTTGAAATACTTGATGCTGACTTTGGCGATTTACGCTTCTCAGCAAGAGCGCATTAACGTATCTTTATAACTTCATCGATTGAAGTAAAATCCGTCGTTTACATTTGATTCTGTGAAAGGACGTCTCAGATTGGCCCTGCTGGCATCACTTAAGGAAACAATTCATTCATTTTCTTAAACACTTCGATGAAATTCGCACATCACAAAAAAAATACTCACGAATCCAGACCATTAGAGTTCCAGTAACCGAAAGACATACTAATCTTCAATTATTTGTTAACAAAATATACAGTCAACTCAAAAATATGCAATAGACCGCAAGGCCTAGAAACAACCACTCTAAAAACCACCCGTTAGATAATGTAGCTTGAGCTCAATGGAAAACTATATAAAAAAAAACTATATGTCAAGAAATAAATTGCAGCCGAGTGTATATGCAAACAACTTTCATTTCCTCAACCGCTGCTGCACGGTTGCTGTCGCAGCAGCATCGTCCTTTGTTGTTCCAGTCGTTAGTTGCAGAGAATAGACGAAATGCACTTGAAAATTATTTTTAGGTGTAATCTTGGTAATTATACTCATCCTTAGGTCGACCAGGACTTTTGAAGTTCAACCACGTCGAAAGTTGTCTTTGCAAGGACGCATCAAAACTTCATTGCTTCGTTTTTGACGATGAAAGGAATGGTGGGTACTATGACTGGGACAGAGAAGCAGAAAACGAGAATCGTAAATGGAAAGAGATTAGATGGTAGGAGTTCAATCTGCTGCACTGACTTAAAACACTAGTATGATATCATCATCATGAAATGCTTTTCCAGGTGGACTACATACCTAATTGCAATGCTTTTTGCTTTCAGATGATTCCATCTTTGATTCATTTCATCAAGGCGTCGCTGCAACATAACTGCATCTTCTTGTGATGTCAACGAACCGAGAAGTTTACGACCTGTACCGTCAAGACGATCATAAACGACACGATGCGTTTCAATTTCAGATTGTAGATCCTGAAATGAGAAATAAAGAGATTGTTAGTTGGCAAACTAAGATTGGAGTTTATGATACTAATATGTAATTGAAACACGAGATTCAGAAAGAAAGATTAAATTGCTTGATTGAAGTCCAAGAGTTTGTTTTGAATTGATTAATTCTGTTATTATTTAAATTCTATGGCCTCTTTATATGATTTAACTGAAGAAATTGAAGTTTATATAAAACGTTTTTTTCTCGTTTTCAGGTTAAGCATGTTCTTCCAATGAGCCAAATTGAAGAGTATGCAAATTTTGATATATTTATGAGAACTGCAAAAAGTGATTTCGATAATTAACACGATGATCAACACCCATATTTTTCCTAGTCATACCCAGTTTCTTAGTATTCTTTGGTCAATTCACACAAAAAGAAATAAAAAATAATTTCATGATTTTTAACTTATGCCGAATAATGGCAAAAGTGGTAGTAAAATTAAAAATATACTGGTCAATTTGATAATTTAAATGTAATTGAGAAATGAATAAAGTTAAATTATATTAGTGTTTAACGCTTTTATCCATAATATTTCTAGATGAAAATTTGAAAACTTTTTTAATAAATATATCGACACATGCTTGAAAGCCTAAATCTCAATTGTAAATTTTATCAACTAGCTTTAAAGTGGCAAACTATTTACTGTTTTATTTAGAAACTTTTTTGGAATACCGATACCAACTGAGAGAGATTCGATTTTTGGTTTTTCGAAAATTCATAATGAAATTATATTTTTAATTACTTTCATGCCAATTCACATCAAAGAATATAACTAACAGCCTAATCCTTGGATTTAAATCACTTCATCAGAAGTCTATAATCAACTAATCCGTGCTATTCGAATTACATAGCAGACACACGGTTGGAATCAGGAAATCTCAACAGATCATTAATACTAAGTCGTCCCTTTGATCAGCTACCAAGTAACTTTCAGCTAAATCAACTAGGGGATGTAGAAAATACCAGCAGACGTAATAGCTACGTAGTGGCTATAAATGCTTCGTAAAATTGAGAGAAGGATGAATCCGCACCGCCACAGAAGCCAAGCCCTGCTAATCTGATTGAAGTGCAGAGGGGATGAACGGAACCGAAATAAAAATCATTGACTTGGTCTTTTCGCTAAATCGCTGTGTCACCATCTCTGTGCCGCGGTCACGATGAGAGCGAGGAGGTTCATAATTAAATCAGCATCTTTAATGTTCACGAAAGCACAAAACTGGGATCCGAATACAATTACCCAGAACGGAAATCGTCAATCCCCGGATCGGATAAATTGAATTTACTGTTGCCGTGGCAAGCAAGAAGAAGTCCAGGCGCAATTCAATTACAGCATAACGAACGGAATTCCCACAATGGAACAGGAACATACTTGTATCTTCTGTGGTTCCCTTGGCGAAATAGATACACACTTGACTCGAATCATTATTTTAGTTAGGATGCGTATAGTGTTGTTGAGGGTTCGTTAAGTGGTGTCTAAGTCTATGATGCATTGGGATTCTTTTGATTTTCTGCAAGAATACCATCATATTTGCTTCATGTGCAGTTTTACTTCGTCAAACACATTTTCATGTGGTAGCTTAGTACGCTAATAATGATGTGAGTCAAAGCTTATAAGTCAAATATATGTATTTTAAATTTTTTGACAGATATTGATGTTTCGAGGGTAATCCACATTCAGTGTCAGACCGATATGCGCTGAAGAAGAGGGCAGGTTACGCTCGAAATATTGATATCTGTCAAGAAATTAAAACATATCTAAGTAACTTCTGAAGAAAAAATTGGTCTTGAAATTAAAATGTTTGGTTTTGAAAACTTGAGAAAGTATAATCACATTGAAACAATTTATAAGTCAAGCTGAGTTTACGAAACTATTTAGGGGATTTTATTGATTTTTTAGTTAAGCATACATTTCGATAATGCTCCACTAAGCATAAACGTTCTATCCACATTTTTCGCATTTTTGAGTCAGCACTGGAAACGAAAACTACATACTCTATTTTATCATTCTGCA
This sequence comes from Nemotelus nigrinus, assembly GCA_947369275.1. NCBI lineage: Eukaryota > Metazoa > Arthropoda > Insecta > Diptera > Stratiomyidae > Nemotelus > Nemotelus nigrinus. The sequence continues at coordinate 78,446,032 of OX376372.1, forward strand.
AAATTTGGAAAACCTATCTTTTGTGGATGTATATTAAAATCAATAACGAAAAATGCACTCTCCTTATATCTCCAGTACAAATCAAAACACAAATCATTGAATATCTCGAAAGTACTATAAGGTAGATAGAATGCTTATGCTTAGTAGGGCAGTATACCTACAACAAAATTTGAAAAAAGTATAGAAGATGAAATGTTTAGCCCTAAGTGAGCAGTAAGTGTCTAAAAATGGATAAGTTTTTGTCATTGCAAAATTTTAGGGACATTTTGTCGCTTATAAGAAGTAGGTATTTTTAGTTTTTAATGAATAGCTCTTTAGCTCTTTAGCTGCGGCCGGCATATGAAGAAAAATCATTCAAATCAGAAAAATATGAGAAAAAAGCGAACGATATATAAATTTAATATTTTCAAACCTGTTGGTTTCAGATTTTGAACATTTCTCACCCAACAAGAAGAAAAAATTCACAAGTTGTATTGGTGTTAAGTCAGAGTAGATCTGATAGAATTTAATGAATATGCTAGCAATAAATGCTTAGCCAAGTAATCGCTTAGCCGCCTTTCTACTCTCTAACTTCCAGTGCAGCACTGTAAATTCAAAGGGTAGGCCAATTCTCATGTGAGGTAAATTTGGTAGGTTACGAAATTAAGGTGGAGCTGCTGGCTACAGAAATTTCTGTCATTTTTGTACTAAGACATGCGTCCTCTGATTTTCCGAATGATAATCGTCCTTTAGTTCAAATAAACAACAAATAATTGAGTTTCTAGCATTTTGAAACTTTGCGATTGGGAAGTCTTAAAATTTTCTACCCCTACTGAACGAAATTCACAGGGAAGGTTGGTATTAGCGTAAAGAAAATTATGTTTGCAAATCCAGCCATTTTTATCATGCTTAAACTAATAGATGCTGTCATTAATTTTTCAGCTGACAATTATAATACTAAATATTCTAAATTTCCCGGATGGCTCATATCTTTTTTATACCGATAACTTTCGTCGCAGTTGTCAGATAATTATGAAATTCACAATGTTGGTTGATTTTGACGTGAAACAGTTGTACTAGAAAATGGTTGCTAACATTTTCACTATTTTCGTACTAGGATATGTTGCTATCAAATTTTCATATGATTAACATGAAGATTACACTGAAAAAACACATGGCGCCAGACGCCACAATTTATGGACCTCTGGCGCCATGCACATAGTCGATTTGGGGATTGTGATAAAATATAGCGCCACACGCCATAGTACATGGCGAAAAGTACGTAGGAGCAGCCGCTATGCTTATAGCCCTCCACGCCATGTACTATAGTAGTACATGGCGTGGAGGACTATAGTGCATGGCGTGGAGGACTATATTACATGGCGTGGAGGACTATATTACATGGCGTGGAGGACTATCTTACATGGCGTGGAGAACTATATTACATGGCGTGGAGGAGTATATTACATGGCGTGGGGGAATATATTACATGGCGTGGGAGGTTTTAGTCAAATATATTAAACGATTCTGAATCCGCTTGTAAAGTTGAATTTATCAGTTAAATCTATCATTCGGACAATTGTCATTACGTTCAAAATCAATAGCAGGTAGCAAAATCATAGTAAAAATCAATACGATTTTATGATATCATTAACATACATTGTCATGTATGGACTGTGTTGCCAGAAGTTTGGCTGTAAAATAGGAAAGGGTCGGGCCCGTTAAATAGAATAGGAAAGGGTCGGGTCCCATTCTCACTCAACAGAAATAGTTTCTAAAGTCGTGGATGAAAGGAAAGCTCTTCTTCCTACATTTACCAGTTGTTCACAAAATGCAAATCTAAAGTAATGGTAGAAACGGAGTAGAGCATCAGCGTTTCCAATTATTTTTTGTACTACTCGGCGTTTTATAAGTTACTTTGTAAAATAAGTAGGCAATGCATTAGTTATAGTAAAAATGCTTTAGTTTCGGCGATTTATTGTGTTTTTATTAAAAAGTGCATTGCACATAAAACATTTTCCCTACATATGACCAAAATGACTGAAATATTCCCTATGCTAATTTTAGACGCCAAATTCCCTTCAGTAGGGAGAAATCCCTACAAACGGCAACTCTGTGTAAGGATAAACTCAAACGTCACTTGCTGACATTTATACATCCCCTCACACACTATGGCTGCGAGTTATAATTGCAGTAACAACTGAAGCCATATTACATGGCTCATAGTACTATGTAATATAGCGTGTGGGGCCATAATTTCTCCGCCATGTAATTATGGCAATGGGAGCTATAATGCGTGGCTCAGGGTACTATGTACATAGCGTGTGGGACCATAAATGTTGCGACATGTTACATGGGACCACGCGCTATGTAGATTCTGATATTATGGCGCTGGGAACCATATTGCATGGCTCAGAGTACTATGTACATGGCGTATGGGACCATAAATAATGCGCTATGTTACATGGCTCTGGGCGCCATGTGGATTTTTTTCAGTGTAGAAACAAGTTTTTGAGTTTGCTGAATTTCGAAACTCTTGCGATTGGTAACTCTGGAAATTGTTCTACCCTATGAATTTCGACGCAGTCATTGCCTTAAAGTGGTACATGACTATTGATCCACTAACTAGCTGTTCTTATAGGCTACAGTTGGGTACCTAGTGCATATTCGTATGAGCTTAATGTTTCCAAAAAGATATAAAAGACTGTGATATTTAAATGTTTTGTTGATAAGTTCGAATAATCAAAAGTTTTCAGTCTTACCACTTCACATTGGAACTGCGTTCAGATGTCAATTTTGAATTTATTGTTCGCAATTAAAAATTCGAGTCTTAGATTGTGCTTTTTAAATGAACAACTATATATTAGGCTATTGTCGTCAAAGCTGCAGCGCTGCTAAAAAAAGAAAGCTTTCATAAGAAAGCAGGTAAACGAGAAGAGACACAAATGAAACTTATTAGGTTATATTTAACTAACTTTGAGAATTCTATGCGCATTCATACCTTACTCTTACGGTAACGTGTGCCTGAGATGTTGAGAAAGCTTTCAATTTTGTTCGCCAAGAAAATGGGTCTGACCTCTATTAACTGCCCAACTCTTATCCGACCACTGCCTATATGTGCATCTTCATCCCCTAGTATCTGTCCCAATAGTGTCATGGCAGAGTTTTTTCTAATAAAGGAACCAGTACTTTTGCACTAGTCAATTTTATAGCCGGGTAACTCAAACGTGGCCGAGAAATTCTCTCCTCTATCGCGATGATGGTCTGGGGCCACCTAGGGACCGGATTGTAGAATTCACTAAGAAATTTCATGAACAGCTAAATGGCCATGAGAACTAGTGATGGGCGTTTCTGTTGTTTTCAAAAAACGAAAACGAACTGTTTTTTTTTCAAAAACAACTGTTTTTTAAAACTGTTTGAAAAAAACAGTTTGAATTAACGAGAGAAACAAATTTTATGCTGTACGACAATTAGAGTTGAGCCGTACTAGGATTTTCACGTACTAGGTATAACTAGTACGAGTACGAAAAAATACCTGTTCCAAATACCTATTTGAAGTATGTACATGTTTACAAAAAATGCATACGATTTGAAGTAAAGTAATGAAATTGACTAATATGCCCCCCTCCACCCTCCAGACACAACGTTCTCAAGCTAGAATGGTGATGGTGCAAGACTACCTTCAAAGAATACCGAGTCATTAGTCTGTGCAGCTTGTTCGTAACTTTCCAATGGTCGGTCATTTATTTGGCAAGTCTTTCTCCAATCTAGGGGCCATCTAAAGAAAAACGATCAAATTCAATCCATTTAATTTGCTTTTCATTTTATTATATGCAAAAAACACCTCCTGTCGTTCAAATGACAAAAGTAAAAAAATTACTGAGATAGGACCAACTAATCCTCTTGTCATCTATATGACTTTTCGTCGAGCGATCTCTGATACCAAACTTTTCCTGGCTAATCTAAAACAGTCGGATTTCCACTTTGCCTCACTGAAGCATGAAATTTTTATTAAGCAATAAAAAAAAATGTTTCGTTTATTAAACATGCACCAACTAGGGGGCCAACCTCTTCCGTAAGGCTGGGAATGAGTCCAGGGGCATCTTACCTCCCATGGTCTCGTAAATTTTACAACCCCGTTAGGTATGGAGACACTCTGGTGGCGACCTGCAGTAGCACACCCGGAGACGCCAACTGGTGAACCAAAAAGGATCTAAACCTTTTCCTCCTTGGCACTTTTAGTGCTACTTTTAGTTTTTCCACCGGATTTCATTTTGCCGTATCTTCGAAACTAGGCCACTTTTTCCCAGACTTGTATGGAAATTTCGCCCGAAACAACTCAGAAAGGTGCCCGAATTCATGCTAGATCAAAAAAATTTTTTGCTAAAATTGGACGTTTTTGCCCAATATCCCCTATCAAAAATTGTTTTCCCTTAAAATATCATTAATTTACTCCCCGACCACTTTCAATCATCGAAAGCGCGGTAAAAGCAGTTTGTGCCAAACTATGGCCAAAAAACCCCTTACTCCCCTACAAAACCGAAATTTTTATATCACAGTAATAGGTCTTGGCCCGTTATGTCCCAAACCACTCTAACCCAAAATTGGGCGATATTGTCCGATTTCAGCTACTTTTGCCCTAAAAACTTTTTGAATATTTGAATAAAATACTTGCAAGTACGAAAATACTCGCAAGTACTAAAATACTGTTTTCCGCAGCTAAACAGTTTTCCACTGCCAAACAGTTCGTTTTAACAAACGAAAAACGGTTCGTTTAAAAAAAACGAAAAACGATGAAAAACGATTCGTTTGAAAAAAACAGTTCGTTTGAAAAAAACGAAAAACGATTCGTTTGAAAAAAACAGTTCGTTTTTAAAAAACGAGAAACGACTCGTTTGAAAAAAACAGTTCGTTTGAAAAAAACGAAAAACGATTCGTTTGAAAAAAACAGTTCGTTTTTAAAAAACGAAAAACGACTCGTTTGAAAAAACAGTTCGTTTTAAAAAAACGATTCGTTTGAGAAAAACGAAAAACGATTTGTTTTAGAAAAACTGTTGGTTTGAGAAGAATGGTCCGTTTTAGAAAAACGATTGGCTTTAGAAGAGCTATTCGTTGTAGAATAGTTAGAATAATTGGCTTTCGAAAAACTATTCGTTGTAGAAATACGGTTGGTTTAGAAATGTTGTTCGTTCTAGAAAAAAAAGTTCGTTTTAGAAAAACTGTTTGTCGCTATTTGGAAAAACTGTTCGTTCGTTTTTTGCAGCCAAACGTTTTTTCAAACTGTTTGGCGTTTTTGTGCCCATCACTAATGAGAACAGACTAATTAGATCTTTTGGGTACTCAATAAGTTCGAGTGTGACATTAATGCGTCCGGTTATAGCAATAGAGAAGCTTGAGTAGCCTAGTGGGTAGAGCACTGGCTTCTTGCTTCTGGGGTCCCTGGTTCGAATCCAGGTTCGGACGAGGGTCCGCGCTATTTAATTATTAATTAGGTATGAATCAAATTTAATTTTAATTTTAAGTAGTTGTAAGATAAGTGTTTCCAAGCAGGACAGCTATTGCACAAACTGGGTAATCATTTTGTTGTGAAAGATGAATAATGAAGTTCCTAGGAGAAAAATAAAAAACAATAAGAGCCTGCAGGTCAAAATGATATAGTTCCTAGATTTAAAATGTCTATTATGTAAATTATTCAGTAAAATAGGTAAAAATGTATTATAATTCAAAATAAATAAATGTTCATTCATTCAAAAACGAATATAGGCTTAAGTGAGCTCAGCAATATGAACGATACAAAAGTTAAATGTTTGTAATAAACATTATAGGCGTTATTTTTACAAGATAATAAATGCTAATTCTCTGTTCCAGCTTTAAAATACGACTATATTGTTCAAATTATGAATTATGAAAAGTGTTGCATAGGTAACGATTCTGTTTGCCTGTATGTGTTGTTTTGTATTTTTGGTAAAGCAGCACATGAGAAGAAGATTTGCTGCAAAGTCAGAACTTTTTAAAGTAATCAGTCAATAAACGATTAAAAGAGACTATACATAGTGACAGAACTCTTATTTCCCCCAAAAAAAATTGTTTATTTTGAATTGGTTCGGAAGTATCTATAGTGCGTAAAGTGAGCGTTTACTTGCGCACGTCGCGATCTTGATCACTAGTTCCTCCACGAATAGGTTTGTCTGTCTAGAAACCAAGAATTTAGCAACATTAAGGGGTTCCCTATTTGCTTTCCGCCATCCCTCTCCTGCCAATAAACAGGCGATTTTTACGAACACGGAACTCGAGAATGGCTCAATCGGTTTTTTTTACATTTGGGCAACTGATTCTTGAAGCTATTGTCTATGTCCTGACGGGAGTTTTTAGCAAAATAGTGCCTTGAAAATTATTAATAAGAGCTTGCATTTTGTAGTCATTTTACTCAACTTTAACAAAATAAAACACTTTTACTTTTAATATTTTTTAATCGACTTTGTCAGGGCATAGATAATCTATTGTAGAGCATCTGTACCAAATTTCAGATCAATCGGGTGATTTTTACTTGAGATCTGTGTTCCTAAAGGTGAAAAAACATTTTTTTCAGGAGAAACGTTTGAAAGAATCCGGGCAAGCTACAAAATGTGCAGAAAGAGTTGTAGATTTTTTTTAAGCCCATAAATTGTTTTTCAAGAGTCATAAATTGTCCATAATTGCCCATAAATTGTTTTTCAAAAGTCAAGAGTGATGTGTTTAGAAGCTAATCGGAACATTCGAAACATTTTTTGGAATCATTAACAAGCACAGGTAAGTTACTTCGAAAGAAAATAATAAAACACATAAGAACTGAATTAACAAGACGTAGAGTTAAAACGAAGGGGGAACTTAAACTACTTTGAACTTTTTTATGATGACGGTTTGGATTTTACAGGCCTATCGAGGTGAAATTTTTTTAAAACTTTTCAGCTTTGATAAGTTCTGACAGAGCCATCAAATAATCACAAAATTTACAGAGCATATTACCGTTTACCAGATAAAAGTATACGAGATATTTCATGAATATGTCGGTAAACCTCTAAATTCGGTAAGAACGTCAAAAAAAATTATTTATGTCATTTAAATTTTTACCTTTTGCAATTGATTGGCAAAATTTATAATTTTTCAATGCTGTTCGTTTGAAATTGTTCAAATTTGATGTCTCAAAAGAGCTGTGCCCAAAATTTCCATTCGCGAGAACTCTCGGTCGGCTCCTCAATTCAGAATGAAATTCGTATTAGTAAGTTTGACAGGAGCTTAATGAATACGCTGGCAATACTTTGGCTGTAATAGAATCTTTAAAAATGCTTAACTAACTAAACTACCACCTCTGATGCAGATATTGAATCAATCCCAAATTCAAAACGTTGATAAACTCTAACGTAAAATAAGCCGAATAAATTTTTGGATGCAAAATTATGTTTGAGTTTCCAGCTACGATAATTTTTTGTCATTTTCTAAACAAAAGATACTTCTTTTAAAATTTGAAAACTATAATAATCTTTTAATGAAAGTTATCAAACTTCTTAACAAACTTTATCGCAAGAATTGTAACATTTATTGCTATTTCGATTTAGAAAGTTTTGTGAATGTTTTGTACTTGCGAGCATGCGTCGCACGTATATATCAGTAGTTGTCTATCTTAGTTTTAACTAATATCTACATTTTAAAAGAACTTTAACCTTCCCTTCACACGGAATCTAGGACTAAACTATCGCGCCCAACGTGGGCTATTTTATATTTCTAATGTATTTTGTACCCAAAATATCATAATATTTTATAAAACATATTTGAAAGTTTTCACAAACTTTTTGTTAAAACATGTGAAGAAATTTGCGGTTTAAGCTGCTATTCATGGAATGTTGTCACTGTTATATTCACTCAATATTTTTAATATAGGCAATCAGATTTCAATGCTTTAATTATACTGCGTATTCAGCTATTTTCAAAAATATCAAATTAAAATACTCCCACAGCATTTGTCTTCCACTTTCCATAGATCTTAAATACAAATTTTCATGCATATTAATTTTTATAGTAATCTTCAATTTTAAACTCTTCACTACATCACAATCATTTATCTTCCCAGATACATAAACATTCTGTCCCGAGGCATTATAAACTTTCACTATTAAGACAATTTAATGCCAGTGGCATTTACTATAAGTATTAAACCTCCATTTGAATTTCCAAAGCCTTGCGGGATGAATTTGGGCTACCGTCGTTGTCACATTGCTTTCGGCAAATTGTGTAAAGTACAAGGATGTGTCTGCAAATAAGTCAGACATCGATTTAACGACTGTGTGAATTGTTGAGAGCTTCTTGAATGCATGCATGAATGAGATTAGGTGGGGGATATTGGTTTAGAGCAATCGCAAATAGTTCCTATCGTAGGTGAAAGGAAAGCTTGTTAAAGAGTTTTGATAAGATTTTGAAATCGGGTTAGGATTTGATTGAGTAGTGAATTGCCGGAGATATTCAAACTCATGCATATTGGGGTGGTGAATATAGAAGCGAGTATTTCCTGTCTTATGCTTGATAGTATACTTAATATTAATTTAAATAGCAGAAATCACTCGGACAACGGTTATTTCTATTTTGATTGTGTTAATAATAAAATACTCAAACTGTTTCTTGCAAAGTTTTTTTACATGATTGTCATGAATCAAATATTATTGTTTTTCGAATTAGTAGCATGTGAGTTCATGCAAATAATAAGAGATATATCTTGCAAAATACATTTATTATATTTATGTAATTCCTACAATATCGAGAAAATTATCAAACACGATTCTTCTTCCACAAGAAAAACAAAAAGAGTTTTTATGATTTACACATTATATTGAATGATCTGAAAATATTCAAGATTGAAATAGTTTTTCTTGTCGTTTTTACAATGTCGGCCAGATAGTCATTGTCTTAGGGCCGGTTTCACAGTCAAAGTTTAAACTTGAGTTTAGTTAAACTTAATCCAGAGATTAATCCGGAGTTTAAACTTGACTCGGTTTCACAGTGCTGATATATCCTCGGTTTAACTAAACTGTAGTTTATTTATTTGTGTTGCCATGATTACTAAAGAAAGAGTTTCTACGTGAATTTACCTTAGTTTTTACTTTTTGAATGGAACTTTGTTTTGATTTGGTCCGTTATTGTGAGTGTTACAAAGTGTTTTCTGTGTTCAGAGGCATTTTGAAGTGTTTTGTTGTTACAAGTAAACTGTAAAAATGGAAAATCGTCGGGCGTGCAATTTCACAAGTGAGGAAGTGAATTTATTACTGCAATGTGTGAAAAATCATAAAGATATTGCGGAAAGCAGATCTTCAGATAAATCCAAGTGGGATGAGAAAAATAAAATTTGGAGGACAATTGAAGAAGAATTTAATGCTGCTAGTGACAGAGTTTATCGCACCAACGAAATATTGAATAGAAAGTACGAAAATTTAAAAAAAAGTGACCAAAAAAAATATGGTGCCGAAAAACGGTCAATTTACACCACTGGAGGTGGTCCAAAGCCCAAATCTACCATAACTGCAATGGACGAGACTGTTCAAAGTTTGTTGCAGTACGAAATTAATGGTATGCCATCAGTGTACGATTGCGATGTGATAAATATAGGTACAGTTAAAGAAATTTGCAAGCATAGATTGTATCAATTATTTTCTTTGTCTTATATTTATCAGAAGAAACGAGAAGGTAACACCGGGTCCCAGCGACACGCAGCCAGATGTTGCATCAGAAGATGTCCTGGCTGCACTAAGTAGCTGGGAAAACGTTAGCTGTACTTCGGCACCAATATATTTAGACAAAACCAACATCTGGGGGCAAGGTACTCTAATCTTTATTCTTTATAACCTACTACTATTAACAAAATTTTTAGATTCCTCTAGATATTTTAAAAGAAAAATCAATAAAGTGGGACAAGTATTGTCCGTCCATGCTGAAAACTCAAGTGTCAGCCAGTTTAAGGCAAAATAGTGTAAAAAATAAGAGGAACGGATTGGAGTTTGGTTGCAAAAGCGAAAATTGATCTTGCAAAAGCGAAGTTGCAAAATGAGAACGCGAAACACGACATAGAGGGGCAATTTTTAAAAGCAGAACACGAACAGATAATGAAATTGGCAGAAGCAAAAATGCAGTTCGCTGAAGAGGAGCATAAAATCAAAATGGAGGTGCTAAGAGCAGAATTAAAAAACAGAAAATGAAATATCTACTATGCGCAATTTATTTAGAATCAGAATATTTATTTTATTTTAAATTGGAATATTTATGTCTTTTATATTATTTATAATAATTTTGTTATGTTACTCGTCAAACAATGTTTCTGAAATAATCATTAATCAATAAAAGTCTATCCAAATTATCACCGTTTGAACCAGTTTGATTTTCAGACGGTACTTGCAGAACAAAATTGACCGCATTTTCAAAATCTTCACTCAACTGAGGAGGACTACAGTCGTTTTCAATTATGCATATATTATGTATGATTGCAGTTGCAACGATCATACTTTGGTTTTTAGTCGGTGAATATCTGAAACCGATTGATAATATAAGAAATCGTCTTTTACAGACACCATAACTTCTTTCGATGCAATTCCTTGTCCTTCAGGCATGTCAGCATATATTTGCGGTTTGCATAGCCACTGTCTGGTACAACATAGGTATTTGGAAATTCGTTTGCTTCCAACCGGGCGCAAACTCTGGAGTTGTCGAATATTGCTGAATCATGTGTGGAACCTGGCCAACGCGCAACAATATCTATTATCTTCATGTTGGCATCACATAATGTTTGCACATTATATGAAAAAAAAACCTTTTCTATTTCGGAAAACTTCTCCATTGTTACCTCCTTAAACATAACAATTATATGAATTTGGTTTTTTGAAGTCAATATTAATATGTTTAAATACCTGGCGATAGAATTTTAAAATGGGTGCAGTCAATAGCAGCGGTTACATTCGGAAATCTCGCTATCTCGAAAAACTTAGTTTTTGATCGTTTTATTTCATCCTGATTTGCTGGCAAATTAATAAATAATGGTCGCAAAAGAGCAATAGAATCCGACACTTTCTTCACTACCCTGCGCGCGGTTGACTTTGAAACCCTGAAAAAGTCCCCAACGGCGGTTAACATACAGCCACTTGCAAAAAGTCGTAGTGTTAGGAGCAACATGTTATCTGGAGACATAGCATTGTTCGTGGTTATTCAAAGGATGCAAATGTAGGATATCACATGCATAATAAATGTACGCTTACCAGTTTGTTGAATGTTCTATATCCGATCCAATCAATTCAAGCAGAATATAAGCGGATGGCTTCGAAATTTGGAAACGAGTGCGAAAATCAACATCGTCCCACTCGTTGAAGTGATTTGGACGAGTTCTAACAATGCTTTTCCTCCTCATATGATTCATGGCAATCGAAACACCTTCATCACTTGCATCTTTATCACTGCTTGAATACGAACTGTCAAAAAATGCGAATCTACAGTTTAAACCGCGGCCATACCATCGTTCAACTTAATCCTAGGTTTAAACCAAAACTTGAGTTTAATAACCACTGTGAAACGTGTTTTTCGTTTAAACTCAAGTTTAAACCTAATCTTTAGTTTAAACTTGAACTGTGAAACCGGCCCTTAGTAATGCAAACAAAATTTATTGTACACTGCGGGAACGAGTTGACTTGATCCGAACATTTCTAATATTTAATTCGTCCATTCAGAATAAAGATATAAATCCTATCATCATCAACAAAGTTATACTATTTTCGAAGTTCAAACATATTTTCGAAGACATTTACGACACATCTGTCAATACATTTTGCATATTCTATCATCCACCCTGAATGAACTCCAATGAAATCCTCTCACAAATCTTTTCAAAGCATACTTGTACGTAAGTCGGGTAATCCCTAGATAATATCTGCTAAGGCTTTCACCTTTTCACCGTCAGACTAGTTGTATTAGTACAACACCATAGCTTGAGGTATTTCCATATGCGCTACCATTGTATACCATACCCAAAATGCCACGGCTGAAAGTATTGGCTGCTCGGAAGAAAATATTTCTTCACATGGTCATATTTGCGAGAAACATACCCGTCGAAGCGAAAAATAGTGGCATCTTAGGATTCGTTCAGTGTATTATAGATTTTATTTGGAGATAATTTTGTTAGAATTTAGGTGAAAGTTTAGGATTCGCTTAAAGATGGTAGTGCTTGATCGCATAGGTAAAGTAAATCGAAATATTATCTGCCATGAATGGAAAAAGTTAAGATGGAAAGTGTAAGATGGATCTAACTTTTGGTTGCAACAGCAATCGATTCAACTGTAGTACAAGCTTTTTCCAATTACCAATCATTGAAGCGATTTTTTTCACAGGTTTGAAAAAAATGTGCCTGTTTATTCTGGTTTGTATGGACAAATTCTAATCATCTAAGTAAGAAAGTCAATCACAGTTACCAAAAGACGGAAGGATAAGTGAGATGGAATAGACACATAAACAACAGACTCGGAAACATAACGGCAATGTGTTTGCTTGCTAGGTCTAAAATACATGATTTCAGAGAACAAAAGCCACAGCTGTAACATATTACTATAGACCAGTCCTATCGATTGTTAAGGACCAGACTGAAACTTTTTATCGTCTCGCCTGTATATCGTGAGACGACAACCACGGGTATGTGGAGATCGACTTACTAAACCGCAACCTATATTACTTTATCGAAGATGTTAAGGATGGGTTACACTGTAGCAATCAAGCGAATAACTCTCCTTTTCACCCAACTGCGGCCTTCCTTCTGTCAGCCTTAACACCATAAGGTCAGCTGTCAACTTTTGACACGACCTCCATGAATGCAGCAGCAGCACTGGATGACATGAGTTGCTGTCTCAGCTCCCAAGCAACCGGGCTAACACCTTATATCACGAGCTAGGGCTCTCATACTCATATATATATATATATTTATATATATATATATATATATATATATATATATATATATATATATATATGTATATATACATATATATATATATATATATATATATATATATATATATATATATATATATATATATATATTTAATTTATTTACCAAACAAGGCAACATACATTAACAATTCAATATAACGACATAACAATTACATACAAATTTTTTCCAACACATTAGAAAACAAAATACATCACAACTTTTTATTTTAGTTACTTTACTTTACTTTAATATATTTTATTTTGATTTTAGCTAAATTGATGGGCAAATTAAGTGGGATTAGGATGTTGATAGGATCTTTAATAAGTTTGTTCTAAAAGTGTGTTTAGAGATCCCCGAAGCGTAGTTGCTGCTTATAGAGTTGAAAATTCTACAGCACCTATTTATGGGCTCGTTATATGCATAGTTAGTGTGGTGATTGAACTCCTTGAGCAGAGTTGCATACCTAGTGCGTCTTGGTTGGTCATTGAAAATAATTTTGTTGGAGAAAGCTTCAACATTGACTGCACCACTTATAATATCAAAGGTTAGGCATGCACTTAACAGTGTTCTTCTAGAAGAGAGAGGCATTAAATTAAGTAGGCTCAGTCTGGTTTTGTAAGAAGGAAGATGTTGGAAGTCTTTTGGATCATAGAGGTCCCTCAAAGCGAAAAGTAAAAACTGTTTCTGAACAGATTCTACTCTCTCACTATGTAGCTCAAAAACTGGGTTCCATATTATGCAGGCATACTCCAATAGCAGACGCACCAGAGTGATATATAATGACTTGGTAGCCCATATATTCTTGAACTCTTTAGCACGTCTCTTACTGAATCCGAGCTGTTTATTAGCCCTGGCAAGGATTTTGTCATAGTGGAGATTGAACCGCATCTTGTTGTCCAATACTACCCCGAGATCTATAATATGATCAACCCTATTCAATATATACAACTTTGGCTCAATTTTTGGAGTGTAATCCACACTAAGATGTCGTCAAATATATTTCAATTTGCGTATAAGTTGCTGTGTACCGGATATGCTTTTCCATTTAAGTTTAAGCGTGATAAGCGACTATACATTTTCAATAGGATTCACATCTGGGCTCTGTGATGGCCAATCAAAAGATTGTATCCAATTTTTTGCCTTCTAAGATGTGCAGAAGCTACTTCGATCATTATCCTCTTATAGAACCTAGTCATCGTTCTCAATTTCATATAATTTCTCTGCAGACTTCAGTAGTCCTTTTTTATACAAAGTGAGCGTGAATTTAGCAATCAAGTTTTTAGTGAAAGCAATTAACTCTCCGAATCCATTTTCTGATTGCAACCATAAACATACACCTTTGCTGGGAGTTTAACAATACGCCGCAAAAACGTTTCTCGATTTTTGTCCAAGCCAGTAGTTTTGGATAACAAAAAATCTCTAATCACGTTCCAAATTCTCCTTTACCCAGCTCAGCCTTTTTTCTACTTGTGTTCAGGGTTGTCAGAAATTTTTTGAAAAAGTCGCCCAGTTGGTTGCAATTTATAGCCCAAAATCGCGGAGTTGAGCGTTTTTGTAGCCCAAAATCGCATTTACACATTAGTTGGTTTAATTTGTACTTAAAACCATGATAAATTACACTGAACAATTCAATATGCACATTTATTTTAATTCGTACGGCTTTCTTCGCTAGAAACATACTTAAAAAACTAAATTATAATACAACTCATCAGAAAACAGTAAGTTACTGTATTGGTATATTTCATTATCATTATCTTCTTCAGCATCGATATCATTGTTATAGATAGTTGAATTAAGCTTCTTTATTAATTCCTCAGATATGGGAAAGCTATTACAACATAAATCGTTGACATGTAAGTGCAACCGTATACGCATTAAAGCAGAAAGTGTTTTTATATTTAATATGTTTCTAAGCTTATTTTTGATTATATTCATATAAGAAAAACACCGCTGAACAAAGGCGTTTGATGCAGGAAGTGTCATTATAGACAATACCATTTCACACAAATCTTTAAATAAAATCACACCTGAAGCAAATTTCAGAGTATAGATTTTTAACCAGAAAACGGTTGGATCATCTGGACCTTCATTCGAAAATATTTCAGTCATGGGTGTTGATCTTAATTTTTCGAATTGAAATTCTAGCTCTTTCTCATTACTTAGAGTGAAATGCAAAGGTAAATCCGAAAATTTTAGTGAAGGATTTTCTAAAAAAATTGTAGGTGAAAACATGTATGCTTTTCTGAAAATGAATAAATGAGACGGCATTATTTTTATTGATTCTTCCAACATCGTGCGGCAAAATAAGGAACAATTATTTTTGACGATTTCGGCCTCGAGCTGAGAAAAATTGCAGTTTAATACTTCCGTTTCAAAAACATCACCAAAGTGTTGAACATTTACATTTAAGTACGCTTCACTATTTTGTAAACATTTGCTTATTTGTTCCAAAAAATTATCGTGGGAAATGTGTGGAATAGTTTCGGTTTTAAACAATCGTTTCGCTATCATATTTATTACAACTAAAATTTCTGTATGTGCTCGATAAGTATTTACATTGCTTCCTTGAAAATATATGTTAATGGTATTTACATCTTTTAATAAGGGTTCAATGTACAGTAAATATAAATAATTACCATTATTTTTATACAAGTCACTTAAAACTTTGGCTGAATGACATTTCTCGTCAATAGCACGCATGCTTAAAAATGTTTTCAGCTCCAAATATTGGGTTAAGATTTTTAACACCGAATTATGTCGAGACAACCATCTTGTATTGGAAATGTTAATCAACTTGTGAGGTTCTAAGCTTTCACAATTAATAAGTTTGAACACTTCTTTATATTTTTTACGCCTTAAGTTACTATGCGAAAACCATCTGAAGGGCTCCCTTAGTAAGTAATCCACTTGATCCGGTATGGAAAGTGCAGCTTTGGAAGCACACAAATTTAAGCAGTGACATATACATTTTACCAACACTAAATCTGGGCATATATGTTTCAGTTTAATATATAGAAAATTATGGCTGCCACACATGTTACTGACTCCATCTGTACCTATTCCTATTAAATTATGTACGTCGAGGTTAACTTTATTTAAAAAATTATTACCGCTGATGTTAAATCATCAGCAGAAGTTTCTACAACTTTTATCAAGCCCAAGAAATTGGTGCATATTTGTTTGACAATAGTCGAATGCAAATTGCTAGGTACTTTTCCGAGGAAATACCTATCGATTCAACCAAAAATTAATGAATATAATGGAATTTCCAATTGCGGAAATAAATTCTTCCAACAAACATGGGGCAAGGATATTGTTTATAATATTGGTACATTTCGTCCGATGAAGATACAAATGAGCGTTATTTGATGTGTTCGACTGCCCTGAGTCAAACTCACAGATATTTCTATCTATCAAATGATCAACCGTTTTAATTGACGAATGCATAGCGATGTGAAGTGCTAGCGATATTTCATGCTTTGCTGCTTCTTTTTTCTTAATAATCACCCCTGAAATTGAAATATTACTACTTTTGTAAATTTCCACAAGGCTAAGCATCACAAGTTACCAAAATTTAATAGCGACGATTCGTTTGGTTTGCATATTTTTGTAGAATTATTTTTATGTTTTTCTGTCGAACTATGTTTGATTAGGTCCGATTTGTGCGCATGAAGATCTAATCTACACACCAAACAATGTGCTAGACCACTTTCATTTGGACTGCTTTTCAGCCATCCTTTAAAAATGGGTTCGTTTTCTCAACCAGGATTATAATTTTTTGAATATTTCGCCCATTTACCCATTAACACAAAAAAATGTTAAAGTTGGTCGTAGCTTAACACTGACTCACACTGCAATGGAAAATGTTTATGACATTTCGATTCTCAGTAAGTAGTTCAGTAGCAGATTTTCACTCGCATATGTAGTAGGTTCTAGTTAGTAATTTTAGTGGAGAAAAAAGCAAATCGGCAAAAGTTTGATCAAATTTTAGTCTAAGGAATGGATATTTGTTTTCTTTTTTGAAATGAAGCCAATGTAAAGATGCAACAAAATATAGCCCAAAGTAGTAAGCGACTCGCCCAAATAAAATGTCGCAAATTGATAGAAAAGATAGCCCAACTGGCGATAAATCGCCCAATCTGGCAACCGTGCTTGTGTTGCTGTCAATAGGGGTTTAAGGTTCGTACTTCGGCTTTGTATGCCAGATTCTTTAAATCTCCGCCTAATTGTATTCATTGAAACTCGAATAGATTTTCTAAGAAGTTTTTCTCTGGTCTGCCTCGAACTAAGCGTTGGGTTTTTCCGAATATCTCACAAATTACTTTATCAACCCTTGTCAAGGTACCTCTAGTATGGGCTTTACCTGGATAATCATCCACATTCCGACATTTTTCATCCTTCTTTATCCACTTCTTCACAAACGAAACACGTGTTTTCGTATATCCTGCTCTCTCTTTTATACTCATTTTAGGACCTTTGGGATCAGCAACTAAAAATGCAACTTCAAAACGCTTCTTGTACGTGGCACTCATGTTTCAAATATATTTTCTTCACGAAAGTACAAACTTTAATGACAAAGTTAATCAGGTGCGAAATTGATAAAAGTTTATTAGAAGTAATATGCTGTTATATGTATATGTGCAAACACGGAGGAAAAAATAACTGGAGTCACGTTTTTGTGGAACATACTATAAATATATATATATATATTACATATATATATATATATATATATATATATATATATATATATATATATATATATATATATATTTATATATGCATATATATATAGATATATATTACATATATATATATATATATATATATATATATATATATATATATATATATATATATATATATATATATATATATATGTATATATATATATATATATATATATATATATATATATATATATATATATATATATATATATATATATATATATATATATATATATATATATATATATATATATATATATATATATATATATATAATTCCTTCATTAGAGTCCCGACGAGTGTTCCTTGGCGAATGCTTTCTTTTCAAGCTACTCCACTGCCCTATGCTCTCCGATCTCGGTTATATGCTGTGTCTACGTAACGTCATTCGATCAGATAGATCCCAATTAATGTTCTCCATTCCTTTCGCGCGTTCTGAAGTTTATTTTAACTCGCCGCTAGTGCGTATGCCCAGGAAGCATAACGATCTTCAGCTTGGTCCTTTTCCGCTAACTTTCTGTCAATTTAAGTCACAAATTAAAAGCATAATCCTTAATGCTTCTTATAATGTTTGACTTTCTTTTTAATTTTTTTTTTCCTTACCATTTTTGCGCTTTCTTAAATGTTACATTGTATATTAGCTTTAAATTGTTGTAGTTCTAATTTGTATATTCTAATATTTTCATTTATTTGTTAATTTTTCTATTTTCTTCTTTTGGGTTTATTTCATATTTCTATTTTTGTAATTGGGCAGAAGCCTGTTAGAATGGATTTAATAAATAAATAAATAAATAATAAATAAATAAATATTACATATAAATATATATATATATATATATATATATATATATATATATATATATATATATATATATATATATATATATATATATATATATATATATATATATATATATATATATATATATATATACATATATACATATATATATACATATATATACATACACATATACTTTTACAGCACTCCCTTAGGTCGGAACCATCGCCCGTCATGAAGCACGAAGCCCGCCTACGATTAATGAAATTGATAAACACAACTCCCGTCCGGAAATAAACTTTCTCCGCACTTTCCATCCGCTTCCGAATGAAGGAAGTGTTGAAAACAGCTCTCGCAGCAGAGAGTGTCGACTGATTGCCAGGCAGAGGCAGTCATCCGCGGGTAAATAGCCGAATCTGCATGTCCATGGCCCTCAGTTGTTTCAGAGTGGTCCCTTGTAAAATTAGTTTATCATAGGAACCTTGAGTTTATGATAGGTTCCTTGTAAAATCAGTTTGTATGAAGAAAAAGCTGGCTGTCCTAAACCGTTGCAATGACTTAAATAATTACGTCTCCAAATTTTGAAATCAACGCCTAGATAAACCCACTTATGCGTGGGGCCTAATTGCGTAATAGGTGTTGTGTCACTGAAATAAAATTGAGCGTCTTTTGAGATCTTACATTTCTTGCCCATCGCGTCAGTGCTAATGGAAAAAACTGCAGACTGGGTAGATTTTATCAGAATGATGTTATCAGCGTAGAAAAAGGCATTCACAACCTGCCCCTCCAGTTTGAAGTCAATCTAAGATCTCTATAAACTTCATCAACCACAATGTAGAAAATTAGCGATAGTAAAAGGTTACATTGGTGAGCCCCTCGAGGGATGCTGACCACATCCGGGTGTTGTCCAATCATTTCCAACTTCGTTGTGCCGCATCTGTAGATACGGGTGACATAGTCTATGAATGCAGTAGGTTGACCACTCTTTCCAAATGTAGAAGCGATAGCATCATAACTAACACTGTCAAATGCCTACGCAAAGTCAAAATGACCTAGATGAAGCTTCCGCAGCTTCGATCGAGCATTCTCTGATAGGACTGAAGTCGCTTGGCGAATTACTGTTATCTTATTTGTCCGACTCCAGTTGAACCCGAAGCTTTAGGGCGGCTCACTACTGTCGCGGTCATGACGTCGACGCCCGGGCAGAAAAAAGGAATATAACAGATTCGGTTTCATCGCATGTAATGGGCAGCTAAGTATGTTGCAGAAAGCGACTAGCACTTGACTGTTGGTGTGAAACATATGGCCTGGATCGTATCATCAAAACGTTTCAACAGTAATCCTCCACGAAAGACATAGATGGGGGTATTGAGACGTTTAGACCATCCAGAAATTTTTTTACTTCCCTAGATATATAGTTCTAGACCATGTCTTGCATGCGAGAGTACACCCTCCTTCGAAAAAGCCGCTTGCGAGAAGCCTCAACTGGGGGTCTCCTTATTGAAAGTGAGGCACCACCAGCCGATGGCTGGACAGGAGGTGTAAAAGCCTATCAGGAAGGAGTGTCAGTGCCCCGTAACTACCACTCACTTGATGGCTGAGCTACCCAAAGATACCAATTACTAACCAATTTCTGAGTAGCTGACGTATCAATGTTCCTCACTGTGGATTGATATCCAGATTTTGGAGAGCATTTACAACTGCCTGAGAAGGCACGTTATTGAACCCGGTATGGCTATAAGGGCCAAATTACACGGACGTAGAGCTTTCCGCCGACCTTTTGAGCTTAAAAATAATGCACATTAGTTTGTATGAAGCAAACTATACGAGCGCTTTTTTAGCTGCGTGTTAAATCCATATACTGTCAAAAGCTCGGCGGAGAAACGCAGCGTTAGCTCCGCTCGTGTAGTTTGGCTCTAAGTGTGATTCGAGTTTTAAGTATAAAAAGTTCAGTTTTTTCAAACCATCGACTCTAATGAGAAATTTTTGTCCTTTACAGTGAAAACGAACTCATAGAAATCTTATGCTTTGTCTATATAACCAAAGCAAAACTTTTGACATTTCACATCGGACAAGAACGGTAACCTTCCTCCAATTTACCTATATTTTAAGCATCCAAAATTTATGTTCACGAAAACTCGAGATCCAATAACCAGATATAAATGAAATTCACAGAATGTATTGGTATTGAGTAGGACCAAGTCTGCTAGAAGCGATTTTGAAATGCGGGTAAGTTTAAGCCAGTCGTGCCATCTTGACAAATTACAAAGAGAAAACTGCTTTTTGCCCTATGAATTCTGATTCAGCTACCAGAATTTCATGAAATTGACACAGTAGCTGAACCTTACTCTAAGCCGTCTTTGGTAGAAACTAAGTTGAAAAATTCGGTTGGTGCTGCCAGCTATGGTAAATTTGATGTCTTGGGTTTTGAAGATTCGCTCAGGAACGTAAAGCTTTTTGCCCTATAGCTTCCAGTGCAGTCATGAAATCAAAAAGAATTTCATATGATATATGGAACTTATTACAGGCATTATTCAGAGAGAATCTGGTAACAAAACCGTTATAGGGTTGCCGGCTATTTTTGGTTTTGTATTTATTTGCAATATCGTTATTAAGCAATTTTACCGTAAAGTTTTCAAACGAAAATGATCTTGTAGTGACAATAAACAACAAATATTAAGTTTTCGAAAATTTGAAAACTTTTGCCACTGGTAACCCTAAATTTCTTTGTACCCCTATAACTTCCAATGCAGTCATCGGATCAAAACGAAATTCGCAGAGTAGGTTGATTTTTGGCTTTGATGCTAGCAATATATTTTTAGCTTTGATGCTAGCAAAGGGTTACAAGCACGAGGCGTTTTCCGCTATTTTCGTATCAATAAATGCTTACATTAAGTATTCATGTCGCGCACATTTACAATGAAAATAAGTTACCAATGTTTAAATTTTCTAAGTTCTAGAAAATTTTTGGTTCCAAAGATCTTTCGTTTTTTGACCCTAAGCATCTATCTATCTCTGTAACTTTCGACGAAATCATCGGATTAGATCGAAGCCGATAGAGTTATTTGATTTTAACGTGATGCAATTGTGGGAGACTTTTCGTTGCAGTCATGGTAAAGTGTTGGAAGCACTAAACATTTTCTTTGTTTATCTTATGTTATGCTGCTTTCAAAGTTTTGCAGTGTTTGGCTTTCCTAAATCTTGCAATTCATGCAAGTGGTAGCCCTGAAATCCTATCCACCTTAGGAGTTTAAATACATTGTAAAGATCAAAGTTATTTTGCAATCGAAACAAGTTGGAGCAACCTAGACTGCTTGAATTTCTTATCCGTAAAATGAAAGAGAATGCTGCATACATTTTTTGTTTTTATTTTTATGTGCATTTATGTTTTGCTCACTCGTTCGGTTAATCGATAATATTATGTGGTAACGAAATCTTGTTTGGTTTTTTGATTTGAGATTCTAGACAAATCGCTTTTGATCGGCCTCGTGACTGCGTATAACTCCTGAAAGCTGACAAAATGCAACTTAATCTTGAATGTTCATTTTACTAACTAAATACGTTATTGAACTTTTAATGCTACTCTGCATTTTTTCAAACACCTTTTATATTCTCACCGTTTTTAACGAGCTCCAATTATCGTTTTCCACAATCCATCGTAACCTTTCTTATGCCCAGAAATGGTTTCATACGATTTGGTCTTAATATAATGTTATTCCTAAAAGTAGAAAGAGCAGCTCGAAAACGAACATCAGTAACAGTGGCAGAGGAATAACCCAGAGCTTAAATTAGACTCGTTAAAAGGAACGAGAATGAAGGAAAAATGTTCAAATAGTTTCATTTGACTTTACGTCACGAATTGAAATAAAGTATGTCACTTGAGAAAATTCATGTTTAGCAGTTTATCTACATGAACGTTACGAGATGAAGTACTAAAACGTCTGCTCTGCAAGTGAATAGAAACTAAATTTGAAAATACCTATGTATATAGTGAGAAGAGTAGAGGAACATTTTCGAAATTAAGTTTGTATCACTTTTTTGATGAAAGTGCAAAAAACAGCAGAATATATGATCAATTGCTCTGTGGGTGTCTACAAATCATTTCAATAGTTTTGTTTTAAAATTCATGGACCGATGTAAGACCCGGTAAATTCACAGTATCAGCAACATTTTATTAGGTAAAGAAGGACTTAGGTTGGAACGTGAATTTCATTTACTGGCTTTAGAGAAATTATATTCTTATATTTCAATGAAAAAGTCAATATAAAAAACTCTGGCGTGTTGAAGTTCAAATCTTGTAAATATTTAAAGCGATTTAAACTTTTACTTGTAATTTCTACATTAAGTTAATGGAAATTAGATACAATCTTCTTACAAAGGGTTCTTCATGATTTTTCTGTATTTTTCTCAATAAAGAACAGTGGTTTTTTTTTTGGTTTTTTTTTGTTAAATCAAATTCAAGAAAACAATTTCTCTTTGGTTTTACTCCAAACAGAAATGTTTATACACAGCTCCGAATCTAACTTTTAGATAATAATTTTTTTTTCAAAATCGTGTGATATCCCTTTATTTTAACATGAATTGCGTATAATATTTGAAACATATTGTCACAGGAAGCTTGTATTTTTTTCTCGTACAATATTTTTCGCGTTATTTGGATGCGATTTTGTGATTTTACTAAACAAGTGCGTAAAAATGCTGCTTTGTGGTGAGAAATCTTGTTGTTTTACTGTTTCCGATTCAGGTGAGGATTTTTCTTAAAATTACGG
This sequence comes from Nemotelus nigrinus, assembly GCA_947369275.1. NCBI lineage: Eukaryota > Metazoa > Arthropoda > Insecta > Diptera > Stratiomyidae > Nemotelus > Nemotelus nigrinus. Next base: position 78,469,276 of record OX376372.1, read on the forward strand.
ATAATATTTGTAGGTTAAATTTTTTCTATCAAATAGGCTGCATTATTAAATCCCTAGAAACTATTGTTTGATGGAGCAAGAGAAATTCAGCAATTTTTCAATGTTTTTTTCAATTTTTTCCAAAGGCCACTATTATTCTGTTTCAAATTTTTTGTAACTGGCAATATGAACATTTTCATTTTCCGAAAATTAATGTGAAGTCAGATAAACAGATGTTTGATAAAATATTGGTAAAGCGTTCAAAAAAAGTTATTATAAAAGTTATTCTGAAAATTATTAAGAAAAGGAAGCTCTTTTACTCATTTATTTTTTACTTATTATTTTGTCTAGCTTTAAAATTGCGTGCAGGATAACTTGCATTTAACTGACAAAGCTACAGAAGCAGCCAAGGAAAAAGTTTTGAATCTAATGTAAAGGATGTCGAAACCGTTTCAAACACATCTATTTTAAGTCCTATGACAAAAAGAGAAGCAAATCAAAAATAAAGATCATTTTCGAAAAGCACTGGAAGTGGTCTAATAATAAAAGCACACTGCAAAGCGAATGATTATAATGATAGTATAAAAAAGAGTTAAACTATTTGATTACACAGGTCTACATCGAAATTGCCTTTTACATGAATGTGTACTATATCTTTAGTATTTAATTCACTGAATGTAAATATTTCACTTAAAATTGATCCCATTTTGTGCTAGATCTGTATTTATAGTGTAGAATATCGTTCGCAGACAGCATAATTTCACAAGATAGATTAATATCCTGTATGCTGTTCACTTATAGCAGAAAAAAAGTGAGCTGAGGATAGATCCTTGTAGTACACCGATATTTATTTCGGATTCCTGGCTGACGTACCTAGAAGTTTTGGTTACTATCCGCCTATTTAGTAGGTAGTTTTTGACTAGTAGCTGAGGCAACTCTAACTTTTAAATTATCTATTATTTTAGATATTTCTTTTGGTGATGTTGCGTTTAAAAGCATGGATGTTTAGGTATTCACTTTTATGTTGGTATTTGGACCATATGTAGCTTGGTTCGGCAATGCTATATTAGTGCCGATAGTTGCGAAGTAATTATTTAGATGTTGAGTCATTAAGGAGGGATCATTTAGGAGGGTTCCATTTACACATAGTACATTGTTGCTTGTTGTATGCGTTGCATCCTTTAAATTTGATGTCACTTCTTTTTCCAATATTGAGCACTACTCGCAGCTGCTGTCTGAAATTTATTGGCCAAAAATCGTCTCTTTGCTTCTTGCGTAATCTTATTTGACTCCTCTTTTTAATAAGATAATCTTGTTTTAACGTTTCGAAATGTTGATTTACCATGTATCTTTTGTAAGCAGTTCGTCTGCGTTTAGCAGCATCAAGTACTTTCTTAGTAGTCCATGATTTTTGCCGAACTCTTACGTGTTTGGCTGATGTTGCTTTTTCTTTTGCTTTCGCTATTGTATCGATTAAATTTTCTTAACTACCATTTGGTCTCATTTTTAAATCATCAATTACATGTTTCATGAATTTCTCCTCATCATTTGAAATGATGGCTATCATACTGGACCAGCATTCAATGATCCATATTTCTATAATCTTGTGGTCTAATCTGGGCCATGCAAAGTCCTTGTATGATATTGGATCTAATAATTGTGGATGTTGTACTATCACATGATCTACCAAGCTCTTAAACGTTAGTGTTACTTTTGTTGGCTCGGTTGCATTTAAAATAACTCCATTGTTAGATACAATTACATCGGAGTATACTTTCGTTGGTGTTGATGAGACCAAAAGATCAAGATTGGTATCGACTACCGGAAATAATTTGTCATGTAGCGAAAGATGCTCATCGATATGTTTTAGAAAAAAGCTTTCATCACCATTATTATCTTATGATAAGCACTTCTTTAGTGATCCATGTAGTAAAATTTTGACTAACTTTCCTCCTGTGGTTTTCTATGGACAGTATATTCACTGGTATGTGAAATCATTGGCAACCATGTCCTGGCGGCAATTACTGCTTCCTGCACGTTTCTGTAATGCCCCAACTCCATTGTATTCTTAATACTAATAATCGTTTTTTGCACTAAGGTCCCTTCCAATAAGTTTCTTATTTTCATGTCTATATCCTTGTGTCGATTCTGATCATCATCAATTTTCGTTTTCATTGAATGTCAAGCTCGCTAACGCAAGTCAAAACAAAATTGCTGTTTCAACATTTTCGAAGCCAATTATGTGAGAATTGTTTGCGAACTAGACTTTATCAATTGGACTTCTTTCTTTTATAAGCTAGACCTTGATACAGCTCCTCAATTCTTTCTCGGTTTGATTTCTAATCTAGCTTTTTTACACCCCAAGGGCAAGTTTTCGCAAATCCTTTAGTGCAATTTGGCTCTCTATTGATGTGTCTATTGTTCTCTACAAAAGACAAGGTGCAAGATTCACGAAACTTCGCTGAAAAATCCGAAACTTCTGCATGTCTTGATTAGAGACGAAAAAGCTATTGCAATAGCTAAATAGAGACACTTAGCTCACATAGCGACCTCTTTTTTATCTGATAATCCTTAAACCCTGTAGTCCAATACTAATTTTCTAAGAACCACTAAACACTTATGGGAAAACTTCACTTTAAACGACGGTGCTGCCAATTGACCCCAAAACACCTGCAATTTATTCAGCGCCTGCTTCTCCTCTACTTTCACCCTTTAAGACACTTTCATTAGTTCCAACTGTCAACGACAACCTTCCGTAAGGTCTAAGGGTTGAAGCTGGTAGAGAGTTTCATTTACAAATTCACAATCAATGTAAATGCAAGTGTAGAGTGATTAGTTCTACGACTGACTCTACCACTGATTTATCTCAGGTACCTATTCAGAGCTAGGTGAACTCAAAGCTCGGTGTGGGATCCTAGTTCGAATTTGGATTTGAACGAGGGACCCTACACACTAGAAGCTACTGCTTTACCCACTCACACGAGATTTGAAACAATAATACGCCCTCATTGTGACCAAATTACCTTGAAGCTCTATCACATATCCTCCTGAAAGTGAAACCTTAAAATGTTTTTTGTAAATGTGTTTTTAAGTTTCTTAAATGTGTTTTTAAGTTTCGCTACTCATATTTATTTGCTTCTTTTTTTAAGCTTGTTTAATGGTGCTTTCCCTCTGTTCAGAAAGTTGCCAGTATTTTTCCGACCCTAAAATTAGAGTATGCTGAGAATGTATCCAGCTACCGTTCTTTATCACTTCTCTACTGTTTTTTTTGTCAAATTTCTTGAATGAATTGTCTACAACTTAAGCAGCAGCATAGATTTACCAAAGGCTGCTCAATGTCTACAATCTTAGTTGAGATTGTTAGCTTCGTTGCCGATTCGTTGTATGTTGGACAACAAATTGACGTCATTTATGCGGATTCTGCCAAGGTGTTTGACAGGATCGATCAAATCTTCGTCAATTCGACATTTTTGATGTACTCACTTTTGAATATAATCAAAAAATTATATTTATTGAATTATAAATTATATTATTAAAATTATATTGGTGTTAAATTATATTGCTAGTTGTATTTGCCATGCCATTTTAAAGGGTTCCGTTTTCTCAACACTTTATCCCTCATCTTGTGTTTTAAAGCGCTCCAGCCTTGGACCTCTCTTACTCGTGTTGTTCATGGATGACCTTCCCCGTTACCTCAATTCCGTTTCTCTTTTGTATGCAGATTACCTTAACCTCCTATTAAGCAGCATTTCATCCATTAATTATTCCCTGCGATGTTAATCAGATCAAACTGCTGAGAGCGTTTAATATTATTAAGCGTGTTTTTATATCTTTTACAAACAACCTTTTTGGTAATCAGATTATGTATCTGCAAAGTTTATTTTCGACTATATAAGTAAATAAAGGTCAGAAAAAAAGTGTACAAAAAATGCGTAGGAGCATTAAAAAAGGAGATGAATATATTTTGGATAAAAAGATCCGTGTGTAGCAAGTGTAATTTTAGCAATAAAACAACAAACACGAGTGAATAATGCATTGTTTTGAATAATGCTTTCAGAATGTTGTTCATTTTAATGCATTTAAAATATCTCGAAATGTCTTCCATCTTCTAACATAATAGTTCCGAATATAACCACAATCAAATGCAAATGCATGAAATTTTCGTTAATTGAAAGCCTCCCAAAACCATTAACATTAAATATGCTCTAACTTCGTTAAGTCATATTTCTTTTTTCTTCTAGAACCGAGCATTTGCTTCCGCCTCCTTTTAGTCAATCAAAGTTCTTGTTTGGACATATCAAACCTAAATTTTTCAGTCGCGCGGGTCCCTTCACAATTCAGTCTAAGGACGAGAAATATCCTACCGTCGTGTTCAAATTGATTTTACATGACGGCCTATTAATAAATTATCTGCTTCCACCAACGCACCAATCTTATCTCCTCCTGCCATCGCCGAACAATTATTTATCGTTGCCCGTATCTATAGCCAATTCGCAAAACCTTCGAACCAAACGCCACAAGGACTATCCGCTCAAAACTTGAATGCTGCCAGCAATCTAATCGCCGGAGTTTTGAATTAATAAAACGATTTCAATGATTAATTTTCGTTAATTCGAGATGGTGTCGACAAGCAATATTGTTCGGCCGTGAATGAAACGAGCAAAGAAGAAAGGATGAAAAGGACGACGTGCTGTGATAATGTCAGATATGCTGTTTGTGAAATTCGAATCGAAATTGAATGGGAAGGCCACGACAAAACGAAATGCTAAATAGACCACCCGATGTGAATAAGGGAGAATTTGAATCGAATTGATGGATGAGCAGCGTAGATATAAAGCACAATAATTTTTCATGAATTAGCCGGGTACGATTTTTACATGGATTTAATTTGCATAGTTTAATGAATTAATTTGTGTTGTTAACGGTAAAATTAATTGGCTACTAATGTTTAGAGTGATGTCAATTTGCTATCGTGATTACATTAGGCGCAAGGGTAAGCTGATTGATTGTGGTGAATGGAATGAAACGTCGAAAATTGCGGTGTGGTTTTAAATTAAGCATTGCAAGTTTTAATGGAAATGAAAGTTTGAGCCAGATTCAATGCATTGAATTTTTTACTTATGATGAATTGTCTAGCTGTTTCATGAAAATGTCAGTTTGAATATGGCAGGTTGATTTAATCGTTACGGAAAAGTTGTCATTGCGTTGAATCATTTGTTTATACCTCAAGATGCTTTCAACGACTCGAGTCGCAGCAATAGCGATTCAAAAGTTGATTATTTTTTATTCAAGCTACGACATCATTCGAATGAAATGATTACTTAAGTGGTCAGGTACACTTGGGACGTCCAGAAAAAGCTCGTTTTCAGGATTTTTTTTAGACACAAATTGAAGTAATTAATAACAAATGTTTTTTTTTACTTGAAAAAAATGTATTTGTAGAAGCTATTGTAATTTTTTTAAGGCACAAGGCTGAAAATTAGTTGAAATAGAGTAAATTTTCGAAGGGTAAAAAAAAATTGTTTTGCCGTGATCACTGTAGCTTGTCACTGGATCATCCGAAATAAAAAAAGAGGACTATTAGTTAATGACATAGTGCTCCGAATGAACGAAGGACTTAAGCAGATTTTGATTTTTCGAAAAATGGCGGTTGCTGAAATCAAAAATTGTATTTTCGACCAAAATTTCACTCACGTTTTCGGCTATCGAAAAAAAGTATATCATCCAATCAAAAAATCCTTCGTTCATCCGGAGGATAATTATATTTCAAATAAGTGAGGAAAATTTCATGCTGATCGATAAAGCCGTTTTCAAGTTACAGTGATCACCGACTTCGAAACCATAGTTTCGAGAAAAATGCTTTTAAAGCATGCGAAAAACGCTTTATGCAATAGAGACGACATCATTCAAAGTTATTTATCTCCATAAAAAAATGTCCGATTCGTCTGAAATTTGCAGAGAATGCTCTTGAAATAAGTTACTTTTAAAAAATGCAAAGAAAATAAAATCGATTTGTTCAAAATTCTAAGTGTACCTGCCCCCTTAAATGGTGGTTTGCAGAATTTTATTTAGCATTTTCAAACAAGCGATTAAATTGATATTCAAAATCTCTTTCTTTTGGCCACGACAATTAATCACACATTACTTAATATCAATTTGTTGACTGTAAGAATTTTTTCCGGAAACATAAATTTATTGTCCATTAATATATGCAAATGCATCAAATAACTTTAATCATAAGAAAAAACTAAAACGAACGAAATGCAAACATATATTTGTCTGTTTGCCTATGCGAATCAGAGGAACGTGATATGCATCTTCCCCCCATAGCCAGCTAACCGAGCATCGACC